>QTSX02000863.1:0-209782 GCA_014839935.2 Entomophthora muscae
TCAAGATCCAAATATCTTGACAACCCCCTTTATATTAGCTACACCATTGAATATTTCTTTGAGTGTATAATTTAAGAACTGCAAAGGCTAGTCTTCTCCCATTGACTACACTGCCAATTAGCTTGACTAGAAGTCAATTGTTGATGATTTTCTTTAGAGTAGTTGCTATTGCCACTACTCCAAACCCTTTGTTATTCTCCAGGTCCAACCACTTTTGTACTACCAACTACTTGTCTGGTATCCAACTATACAGTACCAAGTCTACCAACCAACCCTTAGATCATCTCCCAATCTCACCTCTAGTTCTAGTTTGTTGAACAACCAACAGACTATCCCCAATTACCGTAGTAAGAGTACCACACCAGCTCTATATAAAGTGATAGAAATCTGAAAAGGAAATATTGAGGAATTGTTTTAGCTTTGCTAAACTTAATAGTAATACCCTGCTCTTTTATATCTCTAATTTATATCTATACCTGTAATATAAATGATAAATAATTTAACTTTAATTTTTTTAAGAAACACTATAAATTATTATTTTAAAGTAACTGAATATAAGTAATTTCATCCTAAAAGTTCCATAAAATATGCTGAACTGATATATCAAACTCAGCTCTATATAGGTCCTTGGATGGTGTTGCGCTGGGAGTATGGGGGCAACTCATTTCTGTAATATGGCACAGCGTACTTGGCATAGATACTGTCATATGTGAGGATATGAGTAGTACTGTAGCAGAAGAGCCAGGATTGAGCAGGACCATGATTATTGCCCAGCAATGGCTTCTGATTGCGCAGAAGCACTTAAGGATTAGGATAAAAGTCAACCAGATTAAGGATATATGTTAAAGACAAGTCAAGATTCAAGATTGATTTTATTATAAATTATTAATTCTTCTTATACCTACTACAAGGGTAGTCCCTAGGCTGCTAGCAATATCTTCCAGGACATTCTAACACACCCCTAATTTGGGTAATTATTAATCTAGGTTTGGCACTTCTTGTACGTCAACCAATAGAATATCTTCATCTTCACTCAGCACAGGTGACCCTTGATGGCGTGAAATAATTTAGTTACTTCAGGATCACTTCCTACTTTCTTAGTGTACTGCAGCTTAATGCTTATTAATGTGACAATTAAGGGAATTCAAGATTAAGGGGAATCAAACCCAGCGCCTTGGCGCTTGATGTAAAAGTAGGGTGGCGCTTTGGCGCCTGTAATATTTGCCAGGCGGTGCTTGCAATAATTTTCAGTTGGTGCGGCGGCGCTTGACGTAAAAGTAGTTTGGCGCCTTGGCGCCTAATCCAATTGCTAGGCGGCGCTCATGTATATTTTTAAGTGCCGTGGCGGTGCTTATCATTGGATAATTTAATGCCCAGATCAGCAGACTACCACTATTCCAATATGCATATAATTTATACTGCCAATTTATATAATTTGGCTGCTGCAGCTATATCCGCAAGCTCTGTCATAATTACCATCATTGCTTGGTCAAAATTCCCAGCAGATGGGCAACCACTTAGTTGATAATTTTTTTGAATGCTGCTATAAAAATTCAGGCTTACTAAACTTTGTGAAAATGGTGGTATCTTAAAAAGAACTTGATACATTGGAATAAACTAAAGGGTTTAGTATTAAAACTACAGACTCAAATGTATACAGTAGCTATCAAAATTTAGGGTTAACGAAGTCAAGACAACCAGTAATAAATCTTCTCAGCTCAGAAAAGAACAACTGAGCTAAAAACCAAGTATAATGTAGAAAAATCTGTTGGCAACTGATATAAACCCAACATTTTCTTTTAGTGCAGCTAAGTTTGCTCTGGACCGAGTGGATCTTTCTGGGCTAGCTTGGTTTTGTTTATCTATATCGGGTTAAAAACCAATCTGCTTCAAAAATGATGGGTGCTTAGATTTAATTGCATCAAGTCGTATTTTAACCTTCGGTTTTGATAATTGGTTGGATTTAGAAAATGCTTGTATTGTTTATTTAATAAACTCTAAAAATGCTACTTTTAATCCTACATATCCATTATTTCACCCATGATTTCCACCGGCTAGCAGGCAAGTAGAGCTGTTTTCCCAAGGGATGTAAGGGCACGCCTTTTTAGAAATTTTCTGGAAAAAGCAAATCCCAAAAGTCTGAGAGATCAACGGTTTATATATTGAATCCGGTTTTGGTGTCCAAGGGGGTGCTGAAATCAGGGTTTGGTCCAGAACGGTCTGCCGAAACCTTGATTCTTGTTTGCTAAGCTTGAGTTAGTCTAGAACCTAGATGTTCTGGAATTGTTTCAGCTGGCCATAATATGAAATGCTTAGACATGTCTCAAAGCTGGCTACCACTGCATAAATTATACCAACTGTGTTTCTTGACACCGTTCTGTGATCCTACACGCATGGTTTTGAATCATTCTTGGAGTGCTGAATGTATACTAGCTTTAATATATTGCATTTTAATAGTCTAGAACATCCTATCAAACTTTTATTTATTCGTTTAAAGAACTGTTTATAATAATTCCACTGTTTGTTTTAGATTTAAGTTTACCAAATCTCTCTTCTTTAGCTTTGGGAGGGTACAAATATTTACAGACGAACCAATTGATTTAATAATAAAAACATTCTACTATCAAAGGGTTCTTTTCAAAAGCTTTTTTCAATCCAATTTCTATGATTTTTAATGTATGCTTCAACCTATGTGGGGCACTAATATTTTCCCAATGAATCCACGTCCCACGCTGGCTCAAGTCGAAGCTTCTGTTTAAGAAACAAAGCAGAACTCGGATCTACACGGAATTGGAAGATCTGCTTATAGAAAATAAATTGCAGCTAGTTTATATGTGGTTAGTGAAAGATGGGAGCTATCTCTTATACCTAACAGTAAACATTTTCAATGAAAGAATCTGCTTACCTAATGATTTTACAAAAGACACGTCATTACAGTACATCCGAACAACAAAGCCCACAAGTTATGATTTCTACGTCATAGCTAGATTTATTACCGACGCAAATGCTGACCAATAAATGGTTCCAAAGTAAATACCCAATCTCTAGTATATAAACCATACTAATTTCTCAGTAGCCTCATGTATCTGGTCAGCCCTAAGGTAAGCGTCTTCTCGCCCAATTACATCTCAACTGTCGCGCCCCTTGGCCTTGAGCCTGGCGTAATATGGACTGGGCCCAACCAAACCGACTTTGGCAATTATCACACACGCCTGTTTGAAAACGTCACCCTGGCTTTCCAAGGGCTGCGCAAGTCAAAGAAACACCAAACTTCCACCTCCATCTTGTTAAACACAATCACCCATTTCTGGCTTGACCCCCAGCCCGCCTCAGAGTTTGTATCGTGCCATCCCAACCAACGATGCCTGAGCACGCCGCACCACACGGAATCCATCCACAACACGTCGCTTCCCACCTCCAAGAAGGTCATGGAATTAATCAGCTTAACTGACAAAATAATCCCTCACAAATCTCGTCTTGAAACCGCGAACCTCCCCGCCAACTTCAAGTTGAACTTCACTGGCCCTGCTATCAAATATGCCTGGATACGCGTCCTGGCATGGAGAATCCACGGCCAGTTCTCCCACCGCCACAAGACCAAGGCCCACATAACCAAGCACACCTTCCCTTTCTACTCCACCGTACTTTAAATCTTACCGTCTGGCCATCTCGACTCCATCGTTGGCTTGGTGGATGTCTGCGCCAAGCACCAAGTCGAACCTGATCACAAGCGGATGGAGAAGATCCAAGATTTCTACTGCCGCAAGGCTTAGCCCAACCACAAAATCAATAAACCAGCCAAGATAAGTAACATCTTATACAACAATACAAAAATCCTTAAAGACCAATCATTCTTGATTCATCAATCACTAAATACAATTTGTCCTAAAACCACCATACATAATATACCAATCCCAAATAAAGAAATTGACTCCAGCCCTACCTCCTTTAAAAGATAATGCTACAACAAAGCCCCCAATGTACAGTTTAGACCGTTGACCAACATGGTTACCAGGCAATCCCATCAACGATCCTGATACCGCCCAACCCAATCAACCTCACTGCATTTATTCAAAATGCAAGGATTAATCAACCCATCACGTCAAATATATATAAAGTTACATATTTAAATCTTAAACTCGACTTTTCACTTAATAGTAAACAAACCCTCCTTTTAGAACCAATGAAAATAGCATCTTCAATTATCACTCTCCTTTTATTCTTTAACTTAAAAATAAATTAGCATAATAAAATAGATAACAGTATTAGATCTTACTATATTACCCTATAGATTAGATAAACATCCTCCCTCAGACACAAGAAACCTAATAACCAAATTATATATAATCTCTACAACAAATATAAATTCTAACCATTAGGAAGGTCAGGATCAGAAGGCTTCACCCTCTGAAATAGACCCTTGTTCATCTCATCTCAGCACTATATCTTCTTCAGGAGGTCATGTCTTACCCAGCAACCTGACCCATTAAAATGCCTCTTCATTTTCAATTCCCCCATCTCGTCAGGATCATATGATGATAAGAATAACACCTTTTAATCTGCATAAACCTCCATCCATAAACAACGGAGTGCCAAGTTGTTCCTGGATGGTTTAAATTAAACCTGATTGGAGATAACACTACCCATTGAGCGTCACAACATCATAAATCATCATGAAATGCTACTAAGGCTTAGAATACTCCCTGAAACATCTTAAACTGAACCCATTAGCAACAATCACATCCCCTTATCAGCAAAGGATAGCAACCACCTGAAAGAGGAACTTTCTGAATGGCCATACGTACCTGAGATGCACTGTACCTCCTAAATTTACCTCAGGCTACCTTTCTCCATGCTCATCTTTTAGGTCTTACTGAACCCCTATGTACAGCAACTGCGGTGAGTTCAACTCCTGAGTAGTATAAGGTCAAGTAAATTTGGAATCTGGGGTTAAAAGTTGCCCGTTTTAGCTGACCTTGCATCCAGTGCTAAAAAATGGTATAAAGTCTGACATATAATTCTATCAAGAGGATGCTTATATCAGGAAGAGATTCAGAAGAGAAAAACATAAATTTTTATTGAAATACCACATGGGTTATATAGAGAAAAGGTATGGGTTTGGAATGTGGTACTGATCTTGATAAAGATCTGGGTATATATCCAGAGATAACGTATTTAGGATCAGGAGCCCAGCCTGGGGGTGCTTGTTGAGTGGTAACTGTAATAAGAGAGTTGTGCAGTTTCTCCATTATTTCACACACCAAAGCTATCAGATAGTATACCAGAGAGACTACAGAACTCAAATTACACCTGGAACCCTACCAAACTCAATCATAATAGTGAGAAGTACACAAAAATTCTCACCTTTTATGTAAATTATCTTCCTTCTAAAAGGTATTTTAATTTGCTGCAGGGTAAAGTAATACCAAATTAAAGCTAAACAGAGGAATCTAGGTACAGAAAAAGCAAGTAAGATATATATACATCATGCTGTGTATAAAAACAGCTAACTACCTTATGCTCATCAGTGAGAGGGAAAACCTTGAGTAACTTCATACCTAACCAGCAACAAAGATCCTTTGTAATCTTATTAGCCAGACCTATAAAGATTTTGGTGCCTAAAAGGTAGTAACTTTATTGAAAAGTGAGAGAAATATCCAACCAAAGCAAGGTCAATTATTCCATAGTTTTAGCCTTCTCCTTTCCATCTTGGCCTCTTAAGTAGGGCAGTTACTATCATTTGATAAGCTTATTGATTTCTAATGCCTTGAAATTTACCTTGATGACTCCCAAGATGATCTTGGGAGAGATGGAGGCCTTGATGGAGGAGGCTGCTGTGTTGGTGTTGCCTTTAGTGGAGGGGATCAGGGACAACATATCAACATTGTAGGGATAGCCTGGGCAGGCAGTAACTAATGCTGTTGGAGAAGGCAACAGGGGTGGTTAGATTGGCCGTTTTTAGGGAAACAGATCAAAGATATGTTATAACTGAACCAATGAGGATTCATTATTTGGAATTGGGGAAGACAACAGTCCAATAGAAAGGACAGAATAATAAGAATAAGGTATCATTTATTGTAGAATATTGTGATTAATATACTATATGGGGAAAGCCACAAGGCCACAAGGGGGTGGCATAGTGGGAAGTTCCATGTAAGGTTTGAAGCTGAGGAATAACTTGTGCGGGAATCAGCAAATCAAATTGGCAGCGCTCCTAATTAGGATGAAGCGCCTGCCATTCAATTTTGCCATCAGATTAATCCATAATGTTAGATACGTCAAGGGGCAGCTCATTGAGCGCCCCCTGTGTATTGTAAGATACGTTAGCAGGCAAGTCTGGAAACTTGGTTGCAACACCCCCCTTGCCCCTGCTTGTTGTCAGACACCAGGACTGGAGTCTGCAGAAGGTCTGGGAAGGTCTGGGAAGGTCCGCACAAACAACCTTTGTGTGGGGATGGCGCAGCAGGGGCGCAAGCAATCATGGTGAAGCTTCTTGGTGTTCACTTGGGCATCTTCAAGTTAATAGGTGTGGTTGTCATAGACAGCAGCTACCTTGAAGAGCCCTGGGTGGTTGGGTTCCAACTTGGTGGAATTGGGATTGAGGGTGTAGACGGGGTCACCTACAGCGTACCTAGCTTTGAGGTGCTTTGTCCCTCCTGCAATTTGCTTGTGTTCAATTTCCCAGGCCTTGGCACGCCATTGATGCAGGGATGGGGTTGTTGTTAGGGGAGGCTTGTTGGAGACCTTGGACCATAGCTTTCCCTGTTCAACTCCTGTCAGACTGTCAGGTGTTCCAAAGGCCAGGGTGCTGGGGCTGAACCCTGTGCCCCTCTTGATCCTTACTTGAAGGATGAGTAGAGCGGTGGGTAGGTGTTCAGTCCATGTGGTGTTGGAGTGCTCTTGTGAGAGCTTGGCAATCAGTTGAACCAGTGAGCCATTTAACCGTTCCACGTGTCCATTGGCTTGAGGATGGTAGGGGGCCGTAACTATACGTTGGAGTGCGTTCTTGGTGCAGTATGCTTTCATGACATGCCCAACTAGTTTAGGACCGCCATCTGTGATGAGACGTTTTGGTTGCCCAAAGCGGGCCACAATCTCTTTGCCAATAAAGTGGGTGATGGTGGTGGCAGTGTGGTTGGTTGTTGCCCAGGCCACTGGCCAACAAGTGAAGTAGTTAATGGCAGTGATAATGTACTTTTTTCCCAGTCTGTCTTCAGAGAGTGACTCCACAATATTGAGGGCCCACTGCTTGAAGGGTTCCATGGCCTTGATGGACAGGACAGACTTGGGGGGTGCAGGTTTGGACGTGTTCTTTTTGCACAACACGCACGTTTCAAGGAGGTATGAGATATTTTGATGCATGTGCAGCCACCAAACCTTACATTTCATGATCTCAAAGAGGTTACGCCCTATGATGTGACCCAGGGTTTGGTGGTAGTGCAGTATTGTGTCCCCTTGTTGAGTGGTAGGAATGTAAGGCGTCTTCTCACCTGTCTCTGCCCAACGGCAGACGTTACCAGCATTGGTAGTGAACTGACTTTTGTTGTCCTTCAACTTGGAGATGTTGACCAAGTTAAGGCCCTTGTAGCCAGTTGCCTCAGGGCGGATGTAGAGCTGGGCCAATCTGGATCTAAACCATTGTCCCCAGTAATGGACACTACGTAGAGTTGCAAAAGAGCGTCAGCCATGACAAGTTCCTTCCCAGGTTTGTACTCAATGTGTAACTGGTAAGGAAAAAGGCGCTCCACCCAGCCTGCTTGGCGGCGTGTCAGGTGAGACTGCGTGTTGAAGTACTGAAGTAACTTGTGGTCTGTCAGAACACAGGGTGGGAAGGTAGCAACTTCCAGGTAACAGCACCACTTCTCAACACAGTGTACAATGGCTGCCAATTCTTTATCATGGATGGGGTAGTGTTGTTCTCAGTCAGTAAGTTTCCTGGACTCATAGGCCACAGGGAGAAAGGCGCCATTGTTAGTTTCTACCCTTAGCACGCCCCCTATGGCCCTGTCAGAGGCATTGGTATCTAGTTTGTACTGTCAGTTTTGATTAGGGAATTGCAGGACTGGTGCGGTTGTGAGCCTTTCCTTCAATGTATTAAAGGCTCAATCTCTGACAGGGGTCCAATTGAAGCGCTGCTTGGTATTGAGGAGCTCAGTGAGAGGTGCAATTAGCTCTCCACAATTGGGGATAAACTTGTGCACATAGGCAACCATGCCTAAGAATGTTTGCACTTGGCACACATCAGTGAGGGGCGCCATGCTAGTGATTGCCTTGGTTTTGGCAGGGTCAGGCCGTATCCCTTGGGCAGAGATGGTGTGACCAAGTAATAACAACTCTGACATGAGAAACTCACATTTGGAGGTTTTAGCTTTTAGCTGGTTTTCCTGAAGAGTGTTGAGGACAGCACAGAGGTGTTGGAAATGTGTGGTTTAATCTTGACTGAAGACAATAATGTTCTCAAGGTACACAACCACACATTTCCCAATCAGTTCCTCAAATTCTTTGTTAATCAACATGGCAAAGGTGGAGGGTGTGTTGGTCATTCCAAAGTTCATGACACAACACTAAAACAACCTGTAGCTCGTACAGAAGGCAGTTTTTGCCTCATCCCCTGGTGCAATGCGGACCTGGTTGTACCCTGCAGTGAGATTAATCTTGCTAAAGACCTTTGCACCTGCAAGTGTATCAAACAGGTTGTCAATCAGCGGCAGGGAGTACTTGTTCTTAACTTTCACCTCATTTAGGGCGCGGTAGTCTGTGACCAGGCAGTGGGACCCATCCTTCTTGGCTACAAAGAAGACTGCTGCCCCGTATGGAGAGAGCAAGGGGTGAATGAAGCCCTTATTGAGCACGTCCACAAGGTGCTGGTAGAGGGTTTAATCTTCCTTTGGTGTGAGACAGTATAATGGTTGTGCTTTGGGTAAGGATCCTTGAAGTTGTACAGCATGCTGGATCTCCAGGGGAGGAGATAGTTCTTCAAGTGTCTCACTGAATACATCCTTGTACTCCTCAAGGAGTGCCGCAAGCGCTGGTGATGGTGAAGATGTCAAGGGAGGAAGCCCTGGTGGTACAGCACGGATAGCTTCAACTGAGCATTGGTTGAAGTCTATATCCCCCTTGAAATTGTATGAGCCCGTCTCTGTTATTCTGAAAAACACGGTATTGTGAAGTAACTTGCTCATTTCCACAGGATAAATCTGAAACCCCACCCCATTTTGGTTGAGGGTGATGACATATGTATCCCAGTTAATGTAGGGGTGGTTGTGCTGTAGCCAGTTGAGACCAGCAATCATGTCGTGGCTGAGCCTGGCCATAATTGGTCCAGAGAGCATAACCTAGATGTTCCCCATTCTCACAGAGAAGGATACTGTCTCGTGGGTGATGGCCACTCTGCAGGAGTCAGCTACTTGTACTGCTTTGAACCTTCTGGGCACTTGGTCTAATTGCTGAGAGTTGGCAAACGCCTGGTCCACCATAGTGTGGCCGGCCCCAGTATCTACCAGTAATTTGTGGGTCTTCCCACAGAAACAGAAGGGATAAGACAAGTGTGTTACTTTATTTGAGGAGTGGCTTGCTTGGAATACAGGGTTGTCACTGTGGACTTGAAAGACATCCAGAGTTTCAACTTTTTGAACGTTGTAGTCACAGGTTTTTTGCAAGCAGGGATTGAGAGGATGGGTCAGGTGGGGTTGTAAGGCCTCTTGTCATTACAACCCCCAGGCTTTTCCCGGGTCCTCAATCTGCACTAGCTGGAGCTCCCCCTTGTGGGGGCTTTTGGCCCCATTATCCTGCTGATGTGGTTGACGGCGGCCTAAAAGACTATGGCCATTGCCTGATGTTGTACGTGGTTGGGGTTTTGTTGCTGGTACAGCAGAAGCCCATTGAGGCCTGGTTGTTAGCCTCCACAATGGCTTTATATCAGTCATCAATGAAGGTATAGCAACCTACAGGGACCCACTTGCAGATATGAGGTTTTAATTCATTGACAATCAGAGTGAGTAGCATTGTGTTTCTGTTGATCACGGCTTCTTGGGTGGCAGCAAGGGCTTTTTGCCAGGCGGCAAGGTACTCAGGGAAGGAACCAGTTTGCTTGATTGCTAGAAGAAGAGTTTCCACAACAATGGGAGAGAAGGTTTCACTGTAACAAGACTTGGCAGTGTCTTAAAATGCCGCCCAGGTAACGTCAAGTTCCTGGCTGGCCCAGTTGGTGAACCACACAGCAGCGGGCCCCATGAGGAGCCCAGATGCGGTGGCAACCCACATGGGCTCAGGAACCTGGCAGATGCAAATGCGGGCTTCAGTAGACTGGAGCCAACTGACAATGTTGGCCCCCTTGATGCCACCAGCAAAGGATTCTAGTTGAAGGTTGAGCATGCGCTGGGACAGGTCTGACTGGGGTGGGGTGACGCTGGTGTCACGCTGCCCAAGGCAGAGCCAATTGTACACACTGGTGAGAACTAACTGGTCTTGATATATGACTTACCTGTTGGGGATGTCCCCCTTGGGGATTGGCAGGAAGGTCTCTTGTTGGGGAGTAGCCATACAGCCCATACTCTGTCCTTTCTTAGGGGAATTTTGTTTTAGGTAGGTCAATAACCTACCACTGCTACCACTGTTGCAACTGAACCAATGAGGATTCAGTATTTGGAATTGGGGAAGAAAACAGTCCAATAGAAAGGACAGAATAATAAGAATAAGGTATCACTTATTGTAGAATATTGTGATTAATATACTATATGGGGAAAGCCACAAGGCCACAAGGGGGTGGCATAGTGGGAAGTTTCATGTAAGGTTTGAAGCCAAGGAATAACTTGTGTGGGAATCAGAAAATCAAATTGACAACGCTCCTAATTAGGATAAAGTACCTGCCATTTGATATTGCCATCAGATTAACCCATAATGTTAGATACGTCAAGGGGCAGCTCATTGAGCGCCCCCTGTGTATTGTAAGATACATTAGCAGGCAAGTCTGGAAACTTGGTTGCAACAGATAAATCCTTAAGCCTTCCCTAGAAAAAAATAAGGGATAAAAAAGTAAGGGGAACCCACACTTATCCAATAATTTAGAGCTCTTGTACAGTATCCAAAGTGGCTAGTGAATCTTAACATTTATAAGGGTGTGGATGACAGATTCACTTCAGCAGAGAGTACACAGACAAACAATAAGTTAATAATAAGAATGAGACTGGATTGAGGAGCCAATCTTTTGAGGTTGCGGAAAATCATGCCCTCAAGCAAAAAACCAAAGGACATATTTAAAAGCATCAATATTCTAATCTGAGAGGTGCAAACCCCCCAAAGCCATGATCAGGCCTCTCAGGGAGTGAAACTCACAGCCAAAGCACAAGCTTGGCAATATAGCCCAACTTGGACCTGTTTCTCCCGCTCATGCTAGAGCAGCATAAAGACCTTTATGGATTTAGGGTCATCACAAAGTTAGACTTGGATGCCTGTAAAAAATCTCAAGTGCTAATACCTTACCACTCTCCTCACTGGTGGCAGCTCAGTGCACATTCCAGGAGTCCCTGGCCCTTCCATCCCCTATATGGTAAGCTTATCAACATACTGGAACTTAAAGCACTCCAGGAAGAGCCACAGCTCCATGGGCACCACTGCTTGGCCATCCTTGGAAAACCCTCATATTCCTGCATGGTATACTCTGGATTAAAGAGCACTGGGCTGTGCTGGAACAGATCCAGAGGTACTCAAGGTATCCCTGAAGCTTGAACTAGCCTGCTCAGGGTTGCTGTGTGTGGTCCAAAAGTTCCTTGATAGAGATTATGGTGGTACCCCTTAACCTCCCTATAAAAAGGTCCCTTATATGCATTGAGCTGAGCAGGCTTGATGCTCATAATTTATATTGATGGGAAAAGAGCTCTGTACTTTACCTTTTACTAAGATTTCAGTGTGATAAAATCCTTATTGGTATCTGAAGGGTTGGCTTGGGCATGGGACAAGGTCATTTTATCATCCTTGACTGAGGATAAAGTGATAGAGAGCAAGGGAAAAATCCAAATCACTGGAATAATGGCCTGTGTGGCTCTCAAGAGAGGAAATATGGTAATATCCTTGACTTGGATATCAATTGTTGTGCTTAGCTCCTGGGGACAACATCCAGAAGGACACGGAGGGAAATCTTTATAACCAAAGATTTTAGGTTTGAAGCTAGCCTTGGGTTAGTCTTCAGGGCAAAATCAAGGGCACATATCTTAATTTCCTGGAATACAAGATGTGAAAGTCCTTTTGGCAAAAAGGACATGAAAAAGCTTGAAGATTATTAAAGCCAACACAAATGTGGATAAACTTGTCTTTATTAGGTGATGTGATTCTACTTAAATAGTAGACAAGGGACGGCTATCACTCATTAGAAAGACAGAGTGGCTGAGGGGGTCACGTTGGGATGAGGTCATACCAGGATCAGACAAGGGAAGGTATGATATTCCAGAATGGGTGGATATTGGCCCAGACCCATTTATGGAAAACAAGGAATTCCCAAACTCAAAAGCAAAACCAGTCAAATCTTTGCAACCATAATATTTGAAGGCTAAATCAAAATAGCATTAATAGCGCAATTTACAACATCTCCCCCCTCAAGATTAGACACAGGGAGTTGATACTTGCAAAGGAATTTGGAGTGAACACAGGCAAAAGGACGTCCAGAGTACAGCAGTTTCACAGTATAATTGACGCCCTTATTAAAGGTGACCTCACAGGGCCCAACCCAGAGGGAATCCAGCTTATGAGCTCTACCACCTGTACAATTCTGGTAGTAGAGAACCAAGTCACCTATTTGATACTCAGGGAGGGGGCTCTAGCAGCATTGGACAGGGAGAGCCTCAGAGTCTTGACCTTGTAAGCAGTGGAATAAGCTGTTGCTTGGATGTCAATGATACAATTGGTTAAGTCTTTAACATGGGCCTCAGGATTTGCAGACATATCAACTTCAATCAAAGGGGGTCCCAAGCTTGAGGGGGTGGCGGCTTTACGTCCATATAGCATGGCAAAAGGGGACTGACCAGTTACTTGGTGTCTACTGAGTTGGTAAGCAAAGAGGGCAGCAGGGAGGAACATATCCCAATTGGCAGTGTCAGAGAGTGTGAGTTTCCTTATTATGGACACCAGGGAGGAATTGGCTTGTTTGACAGTTCCATTAGTTGAGGGGTTATATGGCACAGAAAAAGATTGGTGGGTCCCCATAGCCTCAACAATAGACGTGATGAGGCGAGCATTAAAGTTGGTCTCATTGTTAGAAAGCATGACTTGAGGGCAACCATGACAGTAGAGAATATTTTGCAGCAAGAAATTAGCAGTGGTCTTAAAGTTATATCTTTGGTTACTCTGGCTTCAAACCTTTTGCTAAAATGGTCTATGGCAACTAAGATAAATTGACAGCCAGATCTAGACCAAGGGAAAGACCCAACAGCATCAATACTCACAATGTGGAAAGCATGCTTAGGGGGGATGAGCTTGAATTGGTGTTGGGAAGGGCAAGGGCGTTGGAGTTGACACAAATGAAAGGAGGTAAGAACATCAGGGATCAGAAGGCGCATGTTCTCTCAGTAGAAGTTCTTGCATAGCCAGTCATGGGTTTTGGCTATACCCCCATGCCCATTGTCAGTGTGAGTTTGGAGGATAATATATATCCTCATGCTAGGGCAAACATAGGGTAGATAGGCATTGTTGACTTTTTTTAAGAGCTGCTTATCTTGAATTACAGTGTCCTTGGATAGGGTTTGTAGCGCCAGGAAAATGTCTTCTGGCTCAGTGGTCCAAAATTCAGGGCACCCTATTAATTTGTATAGGCAATCAGCGTCAGCGGGGTTGATAGCTAGTATTGACATCTTTGACAAGCCATCAGTGTTCTGATGTTGGGCCCCAGGACGGTGTATCACAGTGAAATTGTACCCTTGTAGGTGCAGAGCCCAACACATTAGTTGACCTTCAGGTTCATTTAGTTGTTGCAGCTATTTGAGGGAGGAGTGACTGTGACCACTGTGAAGTGGGTCCCATAGATGTAATACCAGAACTGTTTTACAGCATGCAGCACTGCCAGACATTCCTTTTCAGTGACTCTATAGTTCTTCTTGTGTTTATTGAGGACCCGTGAAGAGTAGGCTACAGGTTAATCCACGCCTTTGTTGTCAAGCTGGGATAAGATGGCACCCACAGCTACTCCACTAGCATCAGTATACAAGATTAACTCTTTATCATAATCAGGATAGACTAAGATAGGAGCCTCTTTGAGCTTGGCCTTCAACGCTTTGAATGCTTGTTGCTGGCTGTCAGTCCACTCAAAGGGGACGTTGCAAAGGAGCTGGACGAGGGGTTCACTCATTTCAGCAAAATTGGGTATGAACTGTCAATAGTAACCCATCATACCAAGAAATACTTGGACCTCTTGAAGATTTGTGGGAGGTAGCATCTTGTCAATGGCTTCCACCTTATTATTCATGGGGCGGATTCTCATTTTGGAAGACCTCATGACCTAAGAACTTGAGTCACTCTTTAAAGAAGGAGCGCTTGGAGGGTTTGAGCTTCAAGCCAGCTTTGCGGATCTTGATGAAGGCACCCTTGAGGTGTTCCAAGTGGTTGGTAAAGGTAGCACTGAATATGGTGATGTCATCAAGGTATACAAGGACACAAGAGAGCTTTAGATCTTGTAGGATGGAGTACATATCCCGTTGAAATGTAGCCAGGACATTGCAGAGTCCTTGGGGTATCTGAGTATGTTCATAGAGCCCCTCAGAGGTAATGAGAGCAGTCTTCTATTGGTCTTCTGGTGATAAGTCAACTTGCCAGTATACAGAGGCTAGATCCATGGCTGAGAAAAACTTGGAACCACCCAGCTGTCTGAGAGCATTATCAATTCTGGGCAAGGGGTATGAGTCTTTCTTATTGAGAGAGTTTAGGCAGCAATAGTCCATTACAATGTGGTGTTCTCCATCCTTCTTCTTGAGGATCAGTAACGGGGAAGCCCAAGGGCTCTGAGAGGGAGCTGGTAGCCCAGCATCTAAGAGCTGTTTAAGCTCCTTAGATACCTGAGCATCCTCTACCCTACTATGGCAGTATGGTTTGGCACAAAAAGGGGGTGCATCCCCAGTGTCAATCTGATGGATGACCCCTTTAGCCAGGCCATAGTCCTTAGGTCCAGAGGTAAAGATGTCACTAAACTGATTGAGCAAGTCTAACACTTCTTTTTGTTGAATAGGATACAATTGGGGGAAGTTGGCCGCGGTGAATAAGAAGAGAACTTGAGGATTATTGTTGCACTTTTTGCATGACAGCGCAACAAGTATTAGAGATTATAGGGCACAGGACATTTGCCAGAATACAGTCATATGTGAAGATATGAGTAGTACTGTAGCAGAAGAGCCAGGATTGAGCAGGACCATGATTATTGCCCAACAATGGCTTCTGATTGCGCAGAAGCACTTAAGGATTAGGATAAAAGTCAACCAGATTAAGGATATATGTTAAAGACAAGTCAAGATTCAAGATTGATTTTATTGTAAATAATTAATTCTTCTTATACCTACTACAAGTTTAATCCCTGGGCTGCTAGCAATATCTTCTAGGACATTCTAACACGTCCCTAATTTGGGTAATTATTAATCTAGGTTTGGCGCTTCTTGCACATCAACCAATAGAATATCTTCATCTTCACCCAGAACAGGTGATCCTTGCTGGCATGTAATAATTTAGCTACTTCAGGATCACTTCCTGCTTTCTTAGTGTACTGCAGCTAATTCTTATTAATGTGACAATTAAGGGAATTCAAGATTATGGGGAATCAAACCCCGTACCTTAGCACTCAATGTAAAGGTAAGGCAGCGCGGTGGCACCTGTAATATTTGCCAGGCAGCGTTTTGGTGCTTGTCACTGGCTAGTATTAGGCTTAGGTCAGCAGACTACTGCTAATTCAATTTGCATGTAGCTTATACTACCAATTTATGCTATTTGGTAGCTGCAATTCATATCCGCAAGCTCTGTCATAATTAGTGTCATTGTATTTTGTACTACTAATTTATGGATTTGATTGTAGCAATCCCAATCTGTGAACTCTGTCATAATTGGCATCATTGCTTGGTAAAATTCCCAACAATTGTTTTCAGGTAGATTGAAGTAACTAAAGGTTCTTAAAGAGTAGAGGGAGGCCACTTGTTCTGCTCCTAGTATACAACCATGTCCTACAACCTGGCCTTGGGTCAACTGCATGGGCAGGGCCGTTATGTTGACAAGCATTAATTGTAGGGGTTCTTTGTGGGTTTGATCCAGGATCCCTGGGCACAAGCAGGGTTCCTTACAGCTTAGGGATTCAGGAGAGTAGAGTTCCAAGAACAACTTTTCAGGTAGTTTGTAAGAAATCTGGAAATCAATCACCACCTGGGAGCCCAGGGAATGGTGATAGCCGCTGGGGCAAGAAGAGTTACCCCTTCTTCTGCAGGGCAGGAAGGAGGAGGGGTACGCATGTTGGAGGAGTGAGTCCTATACTTGAGTGAGAAGATACCTGTAGGGTACTCAAGCACACAAGTTTTAAGACGTTTTCCTGAAAGGCGTGAAGGTTCCTCAAAAATCAAAGGGACCTCATAGCCTAAGAGCAAAAGATATCCATCTTGTAAGTTCACAATCCTGTTATACTCTCAAAGGAATTGTGTACCAACCAAGAGGTCATAGCTTTTGTTTTCAAGGGCTACAGCAGGAAAAGCAATGAGGAGTTTTCTAAACCTCATGGGTAGAGCAGAGTAAGCATCAATGGCCCAAGTTTGTGCCATGCCAGCTGTGCCATACAACTGAGTGTAGTTGAGTTCAGGGGCTAGCTTAAGTTTCTTCATTAGTTTTGAAGATACTACGTTGACTGTAGAACCCGTGTCCAAGATGGCTTTGATCTTAACCTTTTGGATTGATACTTCCACGTGGGTTGTATCTTTCCCAAAGGGAGGCAAGACTGCTAACACATCTTGCGCAGCCTCTAGCTCTTTTTCCCATTTGGCCAGCATACACCGCAACACAGGGATTTCCTTATACACAGTCTGTAGTGGAAGAGATACAGTTATTTCTTGGAAGAGAGCTTTGGCTATCTTGGCTGCTTCCTCAGAAGAATCAACCAAGACAGAAGGTCAATGGGCTTGAGCTAGGTAAGAGCAAGCCACCATGACTTTGGCTTCACTTGAAGGTGCTTGGGAAGTGGTGGTGGTCTTCCCAGAGCAGAGCTTGTACATAACAGAGACAGTTTCCTGAACAGCCAGAACAAAATAGCCATAACTATTAGAATCTTCGCTATCAGAATTTTCAGTATTGGAATCACTGGAGAGATCATGGAATAGTTGAAGAATAGTTGGGCCAGAGGAAGACAAAGCTATCTCATCAGAAGGAGGACAGGGGGAGATTGGTCAGCAGAGAGCGTCTCTGTCTCTAAGCTGACCTCTCTTTTCCCGCCTGTTCCTTGGGGTCACAACCTTCCACTCAGGGATTTGTGCAAGTACACAAATGATGCCCTATTTGGCTACAGTTATGACAACCTTGCCTCTTAGTCTGTCCACCTGAACCCAGCGTCATAATTCACAGTGTACAAGAGGTAGTCCCAGCATTACTGGCTTTATGCTCATGTATCACTGTACCCCTATGGGTCAAATGTATGTCTTTCAAGAGCGTCTTAATACTCTTCATGGATTTGGGTGAAGCCTTGTGTGCCTTAAAGTGTAGGCATAGAAGCTGGTTCACTTTCAAAGCATTTGAACAAGCCATGTAAGCTTCCTGGGGGGTTAACTATCAACTGGTGATTAACTGTTGGCCTTCAATGCAGAAGCAGTCCACAAACTCAGCCAGGGTTTCCTTGGGCTTAAAGACAATGTGCATAAAGGCATCCTTCTTGACCTCCAAGCTGAGATATCCTCCAAACTCCTCAATAAGGAGGCGCTTCATGTCCTCCCAAGTGACAATGGAGGGGAGTTTGGGGACTACCACTTCTTGGCAGGTGGGATGGAGACAGGTGAGGATATGTTCCTTTTTGAGCTCATCAGTAGTCCTACGCATTGCATTCTTGTGATTTGTTAGAAAGGCAGCAATGGTAGAGGTTTTAGGATCAAATATCTGTTTGAAGGTCAGCTTGTAATTCAGGTAAATGGACGAGGAGGAGGACTGACTGTTTTCACTTGGGTTGAGGACGTTAATGTGAGGATTGCCTTCAAACTTGGATTCAGCAGCAGGCTGTCTAGCCCAGAGGAGTCAAAGGCTTTCCTCTAGGGTATCCAAGGTAGAGCTATTATGTCCACTAATATTTCTAACAGTGGCAGCAGCAGCTCCAAATTTGTCAATCTTAATTTGAGTACCAATAAAGTGCCAGCAATCCCATTGAGGCAGGTGGTCAGGGAAGTGGTCTGAGCAACCAAGGGGATGATCTGTCCATTCATAGTTTTGATAAAGCGGGAGATGTGACTGTACTACAGTCACTGCTGAGTATTTAGCCAAATAAATGCTCAAAATATAAAGATGTTCTGTTTTTGCTGTTTATTACATATACATAGGTTTGTTTGGAATTCTTGAGGGAAAGGTTTTTGGAAACTTGGTATCTATATTTAACAAAAGAATAGAATATGGGTGGTTATTCAGGCCAGGCTAACTAGTAAATTGAGGCAAGATTGTCCAAAGCAATCTTGGGGACTAGGCGTCTCAAAAACAATTTAATTAACCAGGAAAGTTAATTAATAAATTCATGGGAATATAATTAATTAGAATTTAATTATATTAAAATGGTCTTGACTTTGTCAAGAAGTTTGGTTAAGGTTAACCATGGGAAAACCCCTGTAATTTGGGTTAAAAGCGCTGTGTCAGCAAATTTATTGGGTTAGAGGTGCCGCCTAATATATTTGAGATGCGCCAAGGCGCTGCTATCAAATTTTCTCAGGCGCCACCTGGGGAAATTGCTGGGCACTGCAGTGGCACCTGGTTTGAGTTTTGAAGCAGTTTAATGGGTTTTAAGGCAAAAACCCATTAAATGCAAAAATAACTAAATAAAGGCAAGGATGCCATGGAATTCAGGTTTGATCAGCTGGTTCCCAGTTGGAACACTGATAGCTGAGTTTAGGATGTGTAATCCACAGGGTTTTGGCGCTGGGAGCTGGGGAAGCTCCATGCCAAATTGGTACATTGGGTTGAATTGAGTCAGGTGACTTCTGTCCATTGTAGGTCGATTCCCATAGGTTGAGAATTGTTGGTGATTTTTCAGGTAAAGATCTATGTTAGATGACTCAAATGTCATAGACCACATGATGCAAATCATTGGTTGATTCAGAAACCAGAGGGGTTTTCAGCCATGTATGCCCTGAATGGTATATAAGCAAAAACAGTTAAACATTAATAAAAATATATTTATTGTCAGTTTTGATGCTTTCCCCTCACCTATTTTTCAATTGTCATGCCTTCTTTGTTAAAATTTGAGAGAGCCAAGTTTGGGGTCCTTTGTGTGGAAGCCGCTGCTGCAAGAAAGGAGGTTCATACAAGTACATTGGAAGAATCTTGGACCAGCCTGGAGGTCACTAAGACTGTTCCTGCCAAATCTTTAGTAGAAGTAAAGGCTGCATTCAAAGAGCTGTATTCAAATTACTTTGAAAAGGAAGGGACTCCCACCCAAGGGAACCAAATTTATGCTTGGGATGCTTGGAACTTGTTGGTAGGATGGGATGAAATATTGTAACAAGTAAAAGAGATGGCAAATCGTGAAATTGAGGCGTTGAGAGCACAAGAGGAAAAAAGCGTTGAAATCATGGCTTGTTGGCATGATGACAATAAAGTGTTATCCAATAAAATTGCCTCCCTGGAGGCAAAGCTCAGCAAAGCTTTGTCTCAGGAAGGTAACAGCAATAAGAGCCAAGGGCAAGATAATGGCAGGATGGACTGGGTAGTCCTGGATCTGTCACAGGAGAGGATTTTTACCTCTCTTTCCAATGTGTCCTGCCTATCAGCTACATCATTTGTTACTTCTGCAAGCTGATCTAGTGCATGAGCGCAGTTGATCTGGGGTTGACCTTCCAAACTAGGGCAGCAATCATTATTGTCATGAGTGGGAGTATTAACGACTTCACTTTCCTCTTCATCTTCAGACTCAGAGGACAAGTCCTTGGAATTAGAGAGGTGTTGCCTTAAATAATCAATTTTGCCTCGTAAAGTAGCTACTTGATCAGTGAGCAAAGCAATGCAAGGGTCAGGCATAGGTTTGACTGGATGGGGGTTTTGAACAGAAGATTGACGCCAAGTGGTAGCCTTGAGCTTGGCTATTGCTTCCCATACCTTGGCCTCAAAGTCAGAGGGGGCCACAACAGGGGGAGCAGGAGGAGTCACCTCAATAGATGCTACTATATCATCCACATAATTTTGTACTTGATATAGAGTGTTGCCTAGAGCAGCCTTATCCAGACCATATTGATGCTGCAGATGGCAGCCCCAAGTATCAACATGAGATCCAACCAATTCAAGTTGCAAATTAACATGATCTTGGAATTGGTTAAGTTCACCAACTAAAGTCTCAAAATCCTGACAATGCTTCAGCAGGAAGGCTTCAATTTGTTCATGCCACGCTACTTGATGCTCATTCAATTTGCATAGTTGATCTTTGATGTATCCAGGGAGCAAGGAACAAAGGGAATTGAGTGAGGAGGGTAAGTACTTCTGCGAGGCCAGAAAGCCCTGCTAGTTATTGGAAATACATGCAAAGAGAATGTGGGACCATTCTTGATATGCCATATTCTGAGCATGGTTGTTTGAGACAGCAGAGGCTACAGCATTTAATAAGTTGGTTCTGGGATCCTAATGCAAGTTGATGGTGAACCAGGGCGGGTTGGATGAACTGGTTGACCAACACGCCAATAGTATCCATGGACTCCATCAGCGCAGGGGGAAGACCAAAGTCCAAGAGGAAGGAGTACAGGTCTTTGGAAGCATACCTGGGACAGAGACCAGGGATAGTGTGCATTGCCACAGTGCCAGAGTGGAGCAGGGAGCAAGTGGTAGCACAATCTTGCTTGTAATTGAAAGAGAAAGCTGGAAGGGGGCCCACACAGGCCCAGGGGAGTATAACCAATACCATGGGAGTTGAGGGGGCATTGGTGATGTATTCTTCTAGAGGAGGACTAGAAACTTTAGGTTGCTTGGGTACTTCAGAAACAAAGGGAGAAGGACTAGAGAATGCACGTAGGAAACAGGGTAGCTAAGGGGCTTGCAGCCCCTGTAGTGAGCACCATTTTGTTGTGTTTGGCTCCTGGGGACAACATCCAGGAGGACACAGCGGGAAATCTTTATAACAAAAGATCTGAGGTTTTGAAGCTGGCCTTGGGTTAGCCTTCAGGGCAAAATTAAGGGATGTACCTTAATTTACTGAAATACAAGATGTGAAAGTCCTTTTGGCAAAAAGGACAGGAAAAAGCTAGAAGATTATTAAAGCCAACGCAAATGTGGATAAACTTGTCTTTATTAGGTGATGTGATTCTACTTAAATAGTAGACAAGGGACGGCTATCACTCATTAGAAAGACAGAGTGGCTGAGGGGGTCACATTGGGATGAGGTCATACCAGAATCAGACAAGGGAAGGTATGATATTCCAGAATGGGTGGATATTGGCACAGACCCATTTATGGAAAACAAGGAATTCCCAAACTCAAAAGCAAAACCAGTCAAATCTTTGCAGCTATCATTATTTGAAGGCCATATTTAAATAGCATTAATGGCGCAATTTCTGACATCAATATTGGCATGAGCTACCCTGATCTCATATAACATCCTTGGGTGGGTGAATAAAGTAATACCAGCTAGCCAATTTTAACCTTTCTATCTCTTCCATGCACTTCTAGATTAGTTGGCAGATAATTCCATACCTTTGGACCATCATAATGGAGGAGAAGCTGTCCTTTAGCTGTAGCATTATGGATCCCAGGAGTTATTCTAGCTTGGAAAAAACATCTGTATCCTTAGAGATAGGGGGTTACAGCTGTATGTTTATCACTTATGAGCTTAGCTAGTGGCTTCTGAGTGGGCACTGGCTATAGTTTATTGGGACAGGGATGTTTGTGGGCGCTGATATACAGGCTGGATGCATCAAAGTTGACAGGGGATAAATTCCTTCCCAGGTTCCTGCTTGAGAGTCTGGGGAATAAGGTTACCCAGGGACTTCTGTGCAAGTCACCCCTCCTCGGGAAACATTTCCTATCTCTCTGGTTTGAGCCAAGCACCACAATGCTCAAATTCACATAAAAATCACTAGCTCCCTGGAGGATTCTTTTTGGGCTTTGAAGATATAGTGATAAAGAACACAGCAAGGGTCATCCTTTACCAAGGTTATAAAAAAAGAGTTGATAGAGTTATGATATGGTCTAAATCTGCATAAAATTATTCATCTTCTGGATGGCTGTTATTCCAGCTACATAATGATGGCCCTGAATTAATTTTTATACTTTTCAGCCTTCTTAGTTGTCTTTTTTTGGAAGAGCAGAGCCTTCTGACAGAGATAAGAATTCTTAGAAAACCTATATAAGAAATTTTATTTGGAGGCATTGCCCTTGTCTTTTTCTGGAGAATATTGGGGGATGAATAGGGGTAATGCTTGTCTTGGTCTTGAAGCTTTCCTATGCACTTGATGGAGCCATATGAGAATTCTGAGAAGAGACAGAGTGTCTGGTAGGCTTGTCTGCCCTGGGATAGAGAAATGTTAGTGTTGGTGTAAAGCAATGAGATTCATCCAAATAAGATATAAAGAATTAAACATAACCAATTAAATATAAAGAAAAGAAGAAAATTAATAAATTCAATAAAATAATGAAGATGCTCAATTTGGCACAGCAATAATGACATTTAAATCCTAGTATTAGAGACCCAGTAATCAAACCCTGGTCTTTAGGGAATGCCTTTCACCAACCAGGATAGATGAGGACCCACCAACACACTTGGATCACAGAATCAAGTTGATGAATTACTCTGCAGCCCACTGGCTTAATAAGGAAGATTACCTGAATAGAGACATGATTTCTGCCAATTGCGTGTCTCCAAGAACCCAGATCTATGCAGAGATTGTTGCTTACAAAAATGAGGTTGAAAATAAAACTGAAGCTGAACCTGCCAATAAGCACCAGCCACCACCAGCTTCCAGCATAAAAATATCAATGCAATTGGCTGACCCAGACAATTTAGAGAGCAGAAATGGTCAAATGAAACATTGTCACTTCTGTATACCAGAGCTAGCCAACCCAGAACTTACCACCCTCAAAGCCCTGCCTCAATTCCCACACCCCACCAGAAATTTTCCTGAAGACCTGAAGACCGCAAATTTGAAGAAGGAAAACCTGATGATATAAAACCCCTGGCAGTATGGGGGATAGCAGTTTTGTCATTCTGATAATAAAGAATTTGAATCTTTGGCTCCAGAAAACTCTACCTTATTTAGTTTTAGTAATTTTCCACTCCCACTATAGTTCTGTAGAGACCAAGGCATCTGAACTTCCTAGCAATCATCCTGTGCTTCATTGCACTTGCTATACTGTCCACCTAGAGCACCTTTTGAACCCATTCATTTCACCAAATATCCTCCAAACCTTGCCTACTCCAAGTTTAACCTGGAAAACATACTAATTTCCAACCCCTGGCAAGAACTAGAGTCAATTAAACTATCAGTTGTGAAAGAAAGTGATCCACCAGGCCACCCAGATTGTTCTGTGACAAGTACAATTATCTGCCTGCTTACCTTGTCCCAATTACCCTGCCTCTGACCCCTTGACCCAACCACCCAATAGAACCCACCACCACTGCCGGCACCACATCCACCAAGCTGATTTGAGTACTTTACATTACCCTCACAGGCTTGGTGGACTCTATGGCGCTGAGCTCTGGTCTCTTGTCCTTGCTTGGGCATACTTATCTATGTTATCAAGTTAGCTTCTATATTTTGGTGGGCACTCCTAACTAGCCTGGTGGCTCCCCAATCTGAGTCAACTAATGCCTCCCCCTATTCCTGGCTCCCTGACAGGTTTACCCTTGAATAATTTAGGTTCAGATAAAAGTTTAGGGCTAACTCATACTATAATTTAGATTGGTATATAAAAATAACCTTTTAAAATTAAAAAGAGGATTGTATAAAATCAAGAGAAAAAGGTTTTATAGTCAAGATGTATTTTATTGGATAGTTAATATATGAAGCATCTAAAGTAATGAGTTTGTCATTGTTAATTAGCATGAGAGCCCCAAACTAGCACTTCTAGATTATAAAACTTGTACTGATTTCTACTTTGACTATACAGGAGTCAACTAAAGGTTAAAAATACTAAATAAAAATCCTATGTTCCCTGCTTAGATCACCCTAGGCTTTTTGATTTAAGCAAGAAAATAAGGTCTCATATATAATAAAAATAAAAATAAACACTTATTTTAAAAACTTATATTGGCAGAAAGGTGTTTATTAAGTGCATCTTAATGCTTGAAGGGGTTAGGATAGGATTATTCACCATGCTGTGTTGTTAAAGAATTAATCATCTCTCTTCACTAGCCATCTAAATAAATAGTCATTTTGTTGGGTGTTGAGCACCTCACATAATAAAACACCTATTAATTAAAGCTTAATTCTGATACTTTAGCTTGTAAAATATTATGCCAATTATAAGGTTAGTAAATAGTGTAAATCAGGAGCATTAATCTTTTTTTAAAATTTTACATAGAACTCATATAAAGATAAGGACTTAATCTATGAGACACAGTTTTTTGTAGTAATCTATAATATATCAAATTAAATACAAGTGGGTTAACTGATTAATTCAGATATCACTAAATCCAGTGCTGTGGTGTTTAAGTGCATATTTCACTATTATGAATAAGAGAAATAATCATTAGTAAAAATATATAATATATTTGTGAGAATTTGTTTTATTAATTAAATTGGCTATATTTTGAAGAGTGTTGAATCAGCTACTTTTACTTTAAGAAACTTGCTTTTTGATATTTTTTGTTCTTGATAGCAGATTTTCATAAAAATTAACTCTTAATTTTGTGTTTAGACATATAAAATTATTAGAAGAGTTTGACTTGCAGTGTTTTTAATTTTAGTTTTTTGGGGTTGAACCCCTGAATTACTAGTAAAAATCAGCTTGGATGCTTATGCATAGATTCATGTTGGGTTTAAAGAGCTTGATAGTTTGGCTTTACCACAGTTGTGATTTTCCGTTGATTTTTGCTGATGATGTGGCCTAAGAAGGGAAATTCTTTGGGGGAACTAACATCTGGAAGGTTTATCAATCAGGAAATTGTCTTGTGAGGGTTGTAGTACTTCACAAATATCTTCTTAGTATTTCTCTTGATTGAGGCTTTAGATTAAATACCATCTATACATTATAGTTCTATTTCTACGGTAGTTTTAAAAGCTATATCAACAATCAAAACTACTTTAGATTTAAGCAAAAATGACTTAGATGTAAACGAAATTAAAAAATAAATCTATTGTAAATTACTATAAACTTGTTTATTTTTAATTTTCTTTACATCTGAGTTATTTTTGTTTAAATTTGAAGTGTTTTTACTTGTTGATATAGCTTTTAAAACTAAATTATGTGATATACTAAGACTTTGTTTATAAAGATTAAAAAGGTCCTGGTTTATTAGTCATACAAATTTAAAGGCATACATTTAAAAACCATATTTTCTTTTGAAGGTTATTTTAGGGATATATTTAGGCTTGATAAAAGATTCAATGGTGTCCTGCAATCAAGTCATTCTTTTTAAAGAACTGTAAACCTTATAGGATTTCAAATAGTTCATCAATAAGATTCAGTGGATATTAAATATGATTGTAACCTTGTTAAGAGATATATCATCAGTGACAAGATTTAGCCCACCATTTTTTTGACCATAAAGAGAAGATCTGTGCCAAATGAAAATTTAGAAGGTCCTTTGAGTCCCCTTTCTAGTGCTTTGCTTAGACATTCATTTAGGGTATAGTCTTATTGTGGTATCAATAGGTATATTTTTAGGGATCCAGGTCAATCAAGTCAAACTTACTCATTCTTGTTTTCAGTCTGACTCTTTTTGCTAGAACCTTCCCAGAATAAAGCTTTTGAAAGCTTTACCTCCCAGAAGGCAATTTTCTGTGATAAACCCTCTTTATCATCAGACCATTTATTCTCAGGCTTTTCTTCTCTCTCAACTTGAGAGCCTCAATCTCCTGGTTAGTGGCATTTTTTTAACTGCTGGAAGATGTCATCAAACCCTACTAGCAAGCTTCCAAGAATCCCAGGCATAAATGTTATTTCCTTACACTGGGGTTCCCTCTTTAGCAAAATATTCTAAATATAACTCATCAAAAGCTTCTTTTACCTCTGCTAACAATTCCTTAGGCAAAGTCTTTGTGGCCCCAATACCCTCCCAGGTCTCCTCCAGGTAGCCTTCAGGGATCTCCTTTCTGTAGGCAGCAGTTTCAACTCCAAGGACTTCAATTTTTGCTCTTTCAAATAATAATTGAGAAGACATGATAATTGAAAAAGATTGAGGGGAAAGCGTCAATTTTAACATAATCTGTTTTATTAAAATGTTGCTGTTTTTGCTTATATATCATTCAGGGCATATTTGGCTGGAAATTCCTCTGGTTCAGGAATTAACCCTTGATTCCTATCACGTGATTTATGACATAATAATGTCATCCAATCTGGATCTTTACCTAAAAGATCCCTGAATTTCTCAATCTTTGATAATATACCCACAATACAAATGAATCACATGATACCTTTTGTTTCAATGTATTGATTCAGCATGGAACTTTCCAAGCTCCTGTGCCAAATCCCTGTGTAATCTGTGTATTCCAGATCCAAGCTATTGTTGTTCCTACTGGGAACCAGCTGGTCAAACCTAAATGCCTATACATCATTGTCTACATTTGGTTATTGTCAGTTAATCGATCCCTTGTCAATTATATTGATTAACCTCCACATTTAATCAATTCAAAGACACCAAGTCTTTACTTGATGCAGTCAAGTCTATTTTGGACCAATGATTAAATCTCGTTAATCATATCTGGGGGTATATTTTAATTGACCTTTGGATTAATTAAACTGTTTTAAATACAACTAGTCCCCAATATTGATTCAGCTAATCTTGGCTCAATTTTGCCAGTTAGTACAGCCTAACTAACAAACCATATTATATTCTTTTATTAAATATAGATACTAGTTTCCATCTGGGATCTTTTCCTAAAGAATTTCATACAAACTTATCCATATAAAATAAACAACAAAAACAGAATAACCTTATATATATCAGAGTATTTATTTGGCTAAATACTAAAGGTGACTGTTGTATAGTCACATATACAGTAGTTTTCAAACCTGTTGAGATAAACAAAAAATCTCAGTCTAAAAATGAATACAACCCAGTCTAAAAACAGAATCAAAGTGGATCCAAATCTATTGTAGTTTAATATAATTTCCTTGATTTTTTTGTTTTTAGACTGAGATTTTACGTTTATCTCAACAGGTTTGAAAACTACTGCATGTACCTTGCTTTAGTGATACTTCCTTTAAGATCAATTTTTACTTAATCCCTCTGTCAGGCGGTAACCCTGGCAGTTTCTCCTGGAAGAAAGAAGGCAATTATTGAATCAGCTTTTGGCATAGAGAATACTATTCTTGAGAGATTGTACTTTATTGAAATGAATGATATCATAGACAAAAGTGCTACAATTTAATCTTTCTGGGATCTTTTTTATTTTTATTGAAAATTGATTTGAAAAATATGTGGTTCTTTATTAGGATTTTTAAAATATATGTGGTATTTTTAGTAGTGTAATTTTCATTGTTGAATAGTGGTATAGAACCTTTCTAATTACATGTTGTTTGATGTTTCTCATACAATCTAAGCCCAGTTGTGATGATCCACAATGAGATCTTTTTTCAGTAAAGGGTCTGGTTTGGCTAAATAAATATTGGTTGCCTTTGAAAGGTAAATTTTTCTTTTTATTTATCTACTTATCCTTAGTAGTTGGTAGTGATTTCCAATGCCTTAGGGTATTTATAAGTTAGCCCCTTATTAGTTCTTTAGAAGGATAGAATTAATACCATGAGACAACTATACCAAGGGGTATAGGTATCCTTGGACTGGCTAGGGTGAGAATACAACTATTTTCTCTTCTGTGAGATGGATGTGTTTAGGTAGCATTGAAATCCTGATACCACTTGGGGTAATAATACAATTGGATTACTTTAAATGAGAAGGGGGTAAATTTTCACTTTCTATTACTCAGAGATAGCTTTAAGGAGCTCATATTGCTACTGTACAAGCATGTATACCCTATAAACATCAATGAGATAGTTTTCCAGAGATCTAGCTGCAGAAATTAATAATTTAGAGGTATCTTGGAAGTGGAGTTAGTTACTTGTGCCTAGAAAATCAAGATTCTTTTCTTAGGTGAGTAAAAACAGTAGTGGTGCATGAGGTATTCCTGTTCTGATGATCTAGGTGGAGATCACTGACAGAGGCTTAATAGTAGGCTTGATAGATATTTTAGATGCTAGGTCATGAGAAGATGTTTGGAACGGTTCAGGGATTTTGCTACAAAAGAAAAGATTTTGAATCCCTGTTTGGGAATTGAACATGCATCCTGCTGCCAGGCGGGAGTTGCAGGTGGTGGAATTGCACCTGCACTTGAATTTGCTTTGAAAAGCAAGTATTCAGGTGTGGGAATCGATCCTGCCCTGGTGTTGTAAATTGGGCCTTTCTGGTCCTTCTGGGTACTTCTTAGTATGCTGCTTGCTTAACAAGAACAAGAAATGCAGTATTCACAATGAATTACCACTGATAAGATGACCTTAAGTCTTTTCCTATCCAGAGAGTTAACAACTAAGAGTATTCAAATGTATATCAAGTAGTAAGTATAAAGTATTCTTTATTAAGCAATATAAATAAATTTATATAGTCCATTTCAGAGCTAATGACTCAGAATAATGTATGATGTTAATTAGCACTGTAGATCTAGAGGGGGTTTAGGGGCTAAGGCAAGGGGGTCAAGGCATTGCATATCAGGAATCTTCTCAGTTGAGCCACATGTTATAATGGCTGTGCTTGAATGCATTTGCCAATACTTTAACATCAAAAAGCCCTATATTACATCCATATACTTGATAGGGAATCATGCATAATCTTAACTATCTATTCTGAGTAGCTATCCTTTTGATAGACTAATCAAACATGAACATAGTAAATATTATGGCACCTGGTCACTGCTTCTTGGCCTGTCCTGGGCCCCAAGAGCTATGCTCAAGCCTTTGGGGGCTTGACTGGGCCTAGACAAGCTTATTTAGCTGCTCAAGGCCCCCAGTTTAAGCCCACCCTTCATTAATTAATTTAGGGTTGTCAATTGAGGACCTGTTTTTAATCAAGAATTATAAGCTCATCAATGCTTGTCAGACCAGTACAAGTTTAGTAACCAAATTAAATGATATTTTCATGATACCTGCAACCAGTTCTGCTACAATTAATGACTAACCAAGCAAAGATAAGCCACTAGCAGGCCAAACAACTGTTTTTTAGGTACTAAAAAACTACAAGCTGACCAACCAGACAACAGAATTCAATATGCCAACAAATACACCCAAATAGCCCAGGAAAAATGCTAGAGGCACCTAAAGGTAAGTAATTATATAGCTCAAGAGCACCTGTGAGGATAATTATTGTCATTCTTACCCAATAAAAGTTTGTTATAACCCTTTGGTTCCCCAATCTATTTCCATACATATTTCTGATAATATTTCCCCTGTAATTGTCCAGATACCAAAACCAAGCCTCAGAAGTTGAACATCAATCCCTGGCTGGAGACCCAAAAATTCCTGATTACTAATGCCTCCCTGACACTCTGTTTGGTCCTGTGCACTTCACTGAGTACCCCCAAAACCCAATAACAAACCCTGGGATTTAAAAGACCTACTGTGTTACACCAGACAAGACTCTCCCAAATATCCCTACCATCTTTTCTGCAACAGCAAAGAAAAAATAGTGTATATCCCCTGATATACCCCAGAAACTACATCAATCCTTCATCCTACCTGGTTCCAATGAAAGCGCCTTTAACACTCAAACCAACTGTTTCAATTCCTCCCTATTCGGACACTACTGGCCATAGTAGTTAATTCCTGGGATTTTATGCCTAGCACTCACCAGACTGATTGACTCTTCCTTGCCAGCAGCTACATCATGGGCCATGGCTGGGAAGGCCCTTTTCTACATGGTAAAGTTAGGTCCCATAATATGGTGGGACATTCTTGTACCTACCTCCACATCACCTCACCTGAAGGAGCAGCACAGTACACTTGATATCATGACAGAAATAATTAAAATCTTGCTGAAGTGAGTTGTTAGAAAAGGAAGAAGCTATAACAGATCAGGGGAATGTTGAAATAGGCAGTGTAGCTTTTGTCCAAAGTGGGCCTCTTGCAAATAAAGTAACAAAAAAGAGAGAAGAACAGAATGAGGAAATGTTTATGAAGGTGTTTTGATATTTCTCTGAGGTCAAGTTGCTGGAGGATCAGAAGGCTGAGCAGTTCAGTGAAATGGTTTGCTTTGGTTTTGCTGTAGAGGCAAAAAAATCTATTGAAGAAGGAAAACAAAAAGAATCTACTAGTGATTCCCAATGAAGAATGTTTGAGTTAAAGCACTGCAAAAACTTAAAGAAAGCTGGGAAATTTTCTGGGGTGTGGGTCACAAACTTTCAAGGTTTTTCTTGATGAAACTTTTTTCATATCTGGGTTTCAGCAGAGCTGTAAATTAAAGCAAAGCACATCAGGTTTTAGAAGATGGAGAGCATAGATTGGATTGGTTGAGTTTAAAGCTTATTTTACTAAATTATTTTTTATTGGTAGAATCACAACGCTGATTTATTACTCATAAAAAGCAGGATAATACAATAAGATTGGTTACAGTAAGTTTGGACACTTATTTTATTAGAGAAAAGTGAGAGCAAAAATAGTTTAGCTTTTGAAAGAACCAGCCTAAAGAGGATTTAGCCTAAGAAAAGGGGGGCTACAAAGTGCAGTTAGCTGAACAAGATCTAGAGGGGAAAACTGTTGAAAATTTTTAAGTTTAAACACTTTCTGGCTTTAAATGCATTAGAAGTTCATTATGATGCTCACAAAGATAAGGGAGAAGTAGGAGGGGCAATATACTGGGAAGCTTCTACCTGAGAAGTGGGAGAAACTATTATTACTTGGCTGCAGAAGCAGGATATAATGAAGCAAACTTTGATTGGGCCTGTGGAACTAACTATAAGTGTTTGAAAAGCAGTGGGATCTTCCTGTTAATCTTATTAGGAAAGGCAACAAGAAAGCAGAGTCACAGAGAGTCTGGTGTAGTAAGCCTAGTTGATCAGGTTATGAAGCAACAAGCCAAAGAAGTGCAAGTAGTATAAGCAAAGGGAAAGATTAAATGATGATATTTATTGTAATAATCATGGTCCATTATATAATAGACAGATTTATGCACATAAGCAATATCTGCTTTTGCCCATCAGGTGATGCAAGCCAGAATACTTTATCATTCATCCTTCAACCTTACGCACTGTACTAATTATACATCCAATTTATCCTTAAAGACAAATTCCTTAAGGAAAAATCCATAATTCAGGTACATAGAATTAGAATCAACCATCATGCCTTGTTTCTGGCATCAGATTCATCCTAAGTAGTGAAGAAAGTGCTGGTCACTCCCTTAAGACCTCCCCAAAGAAGTAGTTACCCCCAAAGTCTGCAAATGGTTGCCTTTCAGAAGGTTTTTAATGGGGGTTAACTCTGTAAATAAAGACTTTAACAAACCTCCATCTATTTTCAAGTGATAGAGTTATGGATATTTCCCCATATATTCTACCCAAATTCTGGTAATAGGAGCAGTATAGGCATCAATACAGGTAGTTCTATAGAAGCCAAATCTCTGAGGAGAATGCACTTGACTTTCAAAGGGACTTGTACTCACAGTAAGAGGAACTGAGTCATTGATAAAGGAGTTTGGTACAATATTTCAGGAAATTTACACACCCTTAGAAGGATAAATGCACTAAGATATCACAATTCATCGAGAAGATTATATGATGTTGATAGGAAGGGGTTTGAAGGAGTTTTTGGAATTTCAGGCAAGGTAAAATGTGCTGGTAAAAAGACTCAGTCACTTGAAGAATTTTATATCAACCCAGTTAAACCTGACTTTGATCTAGGACACCAAATGGTCACATTCCAGGAGCAGGAGTGCCACAGGCCTTAAAACCCTAAATTCAATTATGAGACTTCCTGGTTGCCCTGTCTGTATTTTAATTAATTGCCAATAGCCTCTGATAATATCTTTAAGTTATCCAATCTATACTATAACAGCAGAAATTCAAAATCAGGTCTTTGACATTGATCTATAAGATAACATTTTATCCTACTCATCTTCCCACTTAGAAAAAGGCTGTGCTTGATAGGAACTGTATACATACATGTGTGTACAAAAAACACAGAGAGGCTCCCAAAGGTGGTTCAAACAGGTTGAGATTTGCTATAGGCATTGAATACCAACTATTTATTTTCAATGCCAGCTGCTCTTTCTCTCTGTTTTCTATATACACCTGGTCCACAACAAATTCTGTTTAGCTACCATAAAATGTAGGATGCATATAAAATATGATTATGTTTTCTTTTTGAACCCCTATGATTGCTAGAAAATATTTTAATTCCTTGTTAAAGTTAGACATTGCCTGCATCTATGTTCAACCTGTTGCCAGCCTGAGTTGGGGCAGCATCTGGTGTATTCCCTAGCTTGGGAGGTGAATACTTGATTGTACAGGGGCTTTACACAGAGCCTGTCTGATGATGTTTTTAAGGTCATAGTCACTCCCTCACTTTGAAGCACAAGAAAATTTGCAGATTTCTTGAATCAAGGTATCTTTAAATCTGAGTGGGTAGATTTAGGATCTTATTGAATACATCCTTGGTTGGGTTGTTTAACCCATATTTGAGGGCATGAGGGGGTGACCCACACCTCTTACCCAAATTTTTCCTTATATTATCAAACCACTTCCTACACTTCATTAATCAAGACCTTGAGCTGCACAGCCACCTTGCAACAACGCTAAGGATCACAGTATACTACTTGTTATGATCCATTTAAATATAATTATTTGATTCTATATATGATAAAAACTCCTTATTTTTGTATCATATCTGAGCTTTTTTAATATGATAAGGTAGATTCCTTTTAAATCTGAACAAATTTATTTTGTTGGCACTATATTCTTGTTTTTTTTTGCTACTTCTGGTGAGACTGTTTTGTTTGCCATTTTCATTTGGTGCACCTGATTGTCATTATTAGATTTCAGTTTAATTAGCTTGGGGGATATAAACTATACTGTATGTGGGGTATATTGAGCCCACATTGTCTGCAAGTTGAACCTGTAACACCAAAATATTTCTACCCTGGCATACAGCTGGATCATATTCAATTAGTATACATACCATCCATCCCCAGATGCTTGGTACAGATCTTGATAAATATGATTCAAGTGCAATGTTTCTGGGTTCTTTGGTACGCTGATTTTGCTTTCCAACAATACAGGATCAATCTTCTCCAGATAAAGGACACATAAAAAAGAAAAGCTGTGAAAATTTATAAACCTTCTATGCTTCTAATTTTCTACAGGAGGCAAAGAAAATCATGGGCGGCCTTTAATCTGAAAGAAAACAAAAAAATGAGCTCTTAAAGTGTCTTTGTGGTTAGATGTGAAAGCATTGTGTTCAAGTATGACAAGTAAAATCAATTAGTGATGAGAGGAATGGTGCAGGTTGGATGCAGGGGGGTCAAGTATGTAAAGAAAGATGATAAAAGCTCATCTTCAGCAACACTTTCTTTATTATGCAGTGCTGGTTACTGCTCTTCTGATATGGGTGGAGTGGGGATAAATAGAGCAAGGCCACAAGGTGGCAGATGAGGATTGTGGCAACTGTTTCCAGTATTCAACATATGAAATAGTTATTTTTAGAAATTATCATATATGACACTCTGGGTAAACAGTTCATTATAGTCAATAATAATCTAGTAGTATAGCAGACATTCTCTTTGGATCACTGGTTCATATAATACTGATATTATTGTAAAACATAATATTATCAAGATGACTGACCATGTGGCCTTGTGGGAAATCAGAGCACTAGAATCCCGCCACTTGAATGGAGCTCATTACCATCTTGTTGTTTTTCTTTGATGGATTAGATAGACTGTTTAGTTAGCACCTGTTTATTCTCATATCTCCAGTATAACCAACATGATAAACTTATATCTTCACCTGCTGGCATAATTGGTTAAATTCCAATAGAATACTGTCTCTCTTCAGGATAATACCAAAAGCACACCAATAAAATCAACCCATGTCTGTCTTTGCCACCTGCATTATTGTGGACTTTTTGGGCCATAATCCAAGTAGTTTATGGCCAGGCTGTAGAAGTATATAAATAATTATGTCATTGATAGCTGATATGAGAAGTTGTCCAGACAGAGACACCAATTCTGGACTGCATGGTGTGTCTTTGAGCTCAACCCATCCATCCCCACATTGGTTAGAGAGCAATTGCACTAGGTTTCCCCCATGAATTCACACCAGGACCATTTACTTGGAGGCCCAAATACCATGGTGATCCAATTATTATCTTAGTGGGGTGAGTTTGATTCCAGGCCATGTTTTAATAGTGGCAGTGTGATAAGATAATCCTCTGCACACCAGGATGATGTTTTGGACCCAGTAGTTTCAACTTTAGTGGTGCATCTCTGCTTGAGTACCCGTAGAACCCCATGATAGTATCCTGAAGGAACCTGATGTGTTTGGAACTTTTTTAAAGTTTCTGTCCACCTATATCTGTGGCCATGATCTTCTGGATAGCCTGATCAGTTGAAATCTTTGGTCTTCCTTTGATGCTATATGCTATGTGCTATTGTAGGCGCAGCCAAGGGACATAGTGAGGAATACTAACTATAGGATTAATATTTTACTAAGCCAAGAATTTAAGCTTCAGGGATAAATAAGGGATCTGCATTTAGCATCTGGGGAATCAGAACTTACCAGATACCTGTCTAGTTGGTGCTAAGGGTTTTCCAAAGTCCAGGTAAAAGCATCAAGCAAGAATGTACAATCACTTATATTTTAAACAGGGATTGTAATGGGGCACATGGTAATTTATTTAATCACACAGTATTATATGGGTTGAGGGATCAGGTGCCATCTTCATACACAGGATGCAGATCCTTGAGGCACAAGTATAGATGGGGAACAGTTTAAAACCCTTTTAAAGAGCTATTTCAATTTTAGAAAGCAGAGGGAAGTGTGAGAATCTTGAGCTTGCTTTCAAAGTTTGATCCCACCATGAGAAAAATCAAAACAAGTTTATTTTTCAAAGCACAGTACTTTATTTGGCTTATTGAGAAAGATTAGATGCATATTATCTGGTTTTGATGATGCCACATGGGTCTCGTTAGCTAAAGACATATTGATGTTGAATTGCATTTGTGCACAAACCTGGTGATTGTCCTGGTTAGTGAAAGTCTCTGGGTGGTGTCCATACAGTAAATAAGCAGCCCCATTAGCAGGAACATAAAAATCTTCAGCCTCATGAGTGTGGTTAAAGCTCTGGTGTATACATCAGTTGTATTATCTTCTTTCTCTTGGCTGTTGCCTGCTGTAAGCTCTTGGCTTTGATGATCATCAACAGAAAGTTTGTTATCGCTTTTAGAAGTCATTTTAAAGATCCAATGGATTCCTGATAAAAAAGAGAGAGATATTTTTCCTGTGGGTTCAGTATGAGTTGAACTTTTTATATAATTGTTACCGGTTATTTGAATGGTCTGATTTGGAAACATGAGTTTAAATTTGGTACCCTGATTTCCTAAATAAAATTGGGTGAGTTGGCTGTGGATATTTTTTCATTATTGAGGGTATTTTAATAAAAATTAAGTGAGAATTTAGTGTTGTTTGCTGTTTAAGGCTCTTTAAACTTTCTATCTGATGGTTGTATGTTTTTGCATAGTTTTTGTAGAAATGATATACATCTGGGTATTGTTTGGAATCGGGAATATCCCTGTGCAATTTTTTGTTCTGATTTCAAGCTGTGTATTGTTGGCTTCAAGTGTGGCGATATTATTTTATGTGTTTGTTGTGTCGCATTAAAATTATTAAAATATTTTCCCCTCTGTTTGCATCAGAAAAGTAATTGCTCTTATTATGCTTTGTTCTATATGCTACTTTAAATTCAGTCCGATCTGACTTTGATTCGTCTATCTCAACAGCTTTGAAAAGTACAACGGAGTTTACCTAAGCCTTCTGGTGTAAAGAAAGGTGAAGACAGGTCACTGATGCAGATCTGCCATGAACTCCCAAACAATTGGAGATGGTTTCATCGCCATTATGGATCGTTGGAGAAAATCTTTGCCAAAGTGTTTCAAACTAGTTGAGAATGTGGGGCATTAAGTAAGGATTTGGCGAGTAAAGTGGGTGGCTTTTGAATAGGCTTAGGGGTCCACAAAAATCTCTTAGTCCAGTATAAATACTAAAGTAAATTTCACCTTTTTAAATCCCTAATAAAATTTCGGCGCCTGTTTTTTAAATCATTTCTTAAAAATTTAGTGAAATTAGCTTTAATTCTTTGGGGTATTGCTAGTAGCGCAGAAGAAGTGTTTGATGTCTCTGATCTTTTGTCGAGGCAAGTTGATCTGTTTCGGTCCACAGAGATCGATTTCCCCAACGATGGCGTTGAGGTAACCCGAGGGCAGAACTGAAGCTATCACTGCGTCAATTGGCTTTATGTCGCTGAATATACGTTGCTTTTTTAAATCCATAAGTTATTTGTCCTTGGATACGCCATGCCAAGGTACGCACCCAAAGGTACTTGGTGGACGGCCCTACAATGTCGAAGGTGATGCTAGAAGGAAGCTTAGCTTCTATGGCACCATCTGTATTGGGGAGGAACTGGTCTACTAGTTGAAACAGTTTGTGAACATGTCTACTCTCCTTCAGAGTCGAGTTGTAAATATTTTTCTGGTGAGTTGGTGAAACTGGACATGTTGAATCTTTTGTACAAAAGGTGAATTGAGAAGCCAACTCGGGTTCAAACCATACTGGCTCAACGCGCGTGATCATCATGGACGATGGTGTTGAGTCCCCTTGGTTCTCGTATAGCATTTTGTAGTCTATCCTTCACGTTCTGGAATAGATGTGTATGATATTCTCCAAAGTATGATTGGTTTGCGCCTGTCCACACCACTCCTTCTCCAAGAGTTAAAAGAGAATCCACCACAACATGTTGAGAGAAAAACGCCTCAACAGCACAGCTCAAAGAACTCATAAGCAGCCTATTCCTCTTTGGATCGCTTTATATCTTACCTTGGAACCCAAATTTTCTTTCATAAACGCCGTACAATATCGAATGGGCATGTGGGGCACTTGCATTTCATAGGAATGCCATCTTCAGCATACCAAGTATATTATCTTTTATTCCAAGCATACGCTATCTAATCCCATGTCCACTTCCATTGGATGTAGTTACTCCACGTCAAACCGCATTACGAAATATTTATTTTTCTCTTGACTTAGAACTCGAATCTTCTTTACTATGGCAGCTAAAAATCCCAAAACAACCAGATTCGCTTTTCATAGCATCAACCGTTCCTACGAATGATAAACTTAGCTCGTAGTAATTCCAGTTCTTTAAAATGAAACTTTAATTAGATGCAGCACTTTAAACTTGGAATCATTTATACTAGCGGTAATAAATTAAGGTAATCAATACAAAGAGGCCCAATCGAATGGCTAATCCAAATGAGTACATCTGGGTGATTTATTTGAATTTTTGGCTTCTCCCAGTTTCAAGCGTCGGTTTCCTCTTCTTAAAGGACTTGACCGTTTTGCTCGACGATGCTGGTTAAAAGTCGGGATAGATCAACAAAAGTTTATCATCTCTACATTTACGAAGTTGCATTTCGCACCGATATTCAGGACTTATCCTTCCGATTCAAACTGAATAAAACATATGGTTAAGGAAGTTTATCGTTTTCAGGCCATTTGATAAATACAATTCGTCTCCACCTACTAAAAAATAAGGGTGAGTCTAGCTTTCTGTAGCGCCCCAGCTTGAGCGGACCCGAACCGGGAGAAGTCAAATTAAATCGATTTTCTAGAAAACTTTATATCCAATCCCAACGCCCAATGTAGCAGCTTGAACTTGCCCACTCTTGCCGGCAAACCCTTAAAAGCACCATCAAAAGCATGCAGGTTTAATCCAGGGATATGAGGCCTAGATTATGCAAAGTAGTTTTCAAAGCTTCAGGGCTAAGCAGAATCAACTCAGATGCAAACAAAACCAAACATCAATAAATCTATCATTTATCAAGCATATACTTCTGGGAAGTATAATAAACAAGATGAAGAGGAAAATTAAGAAGAGAATGATACTTTATTTGATATGAGTTTAGAGTAATATATAGTATCATGAGAAGCCACATACCCTCCATGTACATCATGGCGGTCACAAGGCTTGTCCGAGTGATGTTCCGTTTAGGACTCAAAAGGATTGATCCCTGTAATAGGTGGGAAGTTGATAAGAGTGCCACTGACTCAATGATTAGTCAAAGAATCACTCATGGGATTACTTTGTTGAGAGGGAGTAATTAAAGATGTTGTGACATCTCCCCCCAGGGTGCTGGAAGGTGGAACCTTATCAGGATACCAGGAGTATTGTGATGCTCTTTCAGGTGAGGGAGGAGCAGATGCAGGTACTGGCATGGCCCAAAAGATGATAGGGCCTAACTTTATCAGGTAGGAGAGGGCCTTCCTGCCACAGCCCAGAGTCCTGCTGCTGGTAAGGCAGAATCAATCAATCCGGTAAGTGCCAGATACAGCACTCTCAGGAATTGACTACTCTGGCCAGTGGCATTAGAAGTGGGTGGGGTTGAGATGGTTGGTTTGGGTGTTAGGGGTGGTTCCATGGGTACCAGGTAGGCAGCAGGATTGTTGAACTTCCTGTTGAAGATAAAAGGGTAGATGGTGATTGCTTTGCCATCACAGATAATTTGGTAGGGTTCCTTGGGTGCGTTTGGGTGGGTGTACCACTGCAAGTCTTCCAAGGTCCAGGGTTCATGATCAGGATTTGGGGGATACTCAGTGGAGTGCACAGGACCAAACAGAGCATCAGGAGGGCAATAGTAGTCAAATGCTTCTGTTTTGTCAAGTGATGCTTAGGTGATTGCAAATGGAAGAGTATCAAAAGTATGTAAGGAATCAGATTGGTGAACCAAAGGTTCATAACAACTTTATTGGTAAGGATGAAAATAAAGAATCTTTCTGGTGCTTCTGGCTTATATATTTACTTGCATGCAAGAGCCTCTGGGCATTCTTCTGGTGCTATCTGTGTGGTCAGGCTTGGTATCTCAGGTTCTGCTGTTTGGTTGGCTGCTTTGTCATCATTTTTAGGGTCTTCAGGAACCGTTGCTTGGCTTGCAACCAGCCTATTTTCTCTTGGATGGTCATTGGTTCTGGAAGGTTTGGCTGCAGGTGTCATGAGGTCTTTTCCAATTTGATTACCATTTTGGGACTATCTTGACAGGCATTCCTGAGGCAAAAGAGCTTGATTGAAAAAGGAGTTCCAAATTGGGAACCCCAAATTACTAAATAGAGGGTGGCTTGAACTGGGAGTTATGGGTAGCTAGATTTAGCCTGCCCAGGCCCAGTCAAACCCACCACAGCTTGGACATAGCTTTTGGGGCCCAGGACAGGCCCTGTAGCTACTGCCAGAGCAGGAGCAGTTCCTGCACCTGGGTATTTGCGTTTCAAAGCAAACCCAGGTGCAGGCAAGCTCCCACTACCCACTTCCCCTGACTGGCGGCTGGGAACAGGTTTGAATCCAGTCTTGGGATTTGAAGTTGTTACTTTTGTAAAACTACCTCTTCTAAACCAGACTTTGCCCTCTTCTTCTCCAAGTACTGATGAACAGGCTGGGGTATATTGGCTAGGTTGTTGGCTGGTTCCCAGGTGCTTTCCTTGGGCGGGTAGCCTAGCCATTTAACATAGTACTGTGGTTTTCAATAGTGGGTATGGTATCTGTATATATATTCTACTTCATGTGCAAGGGATCTCCCTACTAGGATGGGCAGAGGTGTAGTCTTCAGTTTCTGGTAGGGCAGGGAGATTGCATCCTTTTTGAACAGTAAGGATTGGTGGAACACATGATGTATTTTCCAGGAGTTGGGTAGCTTCAGGCGGTAGGCTACTTTGCCTACTTGGCCTGTGATCTTACAGGGACCGCTTCTTTAATGAGCTAACTTCTGACATGGGATGTTTAAGGGTAAATTCCTTGAATCTAGGTAGAATATATCCCCCAATCTCTAGTGGCTTACTGGGGGATTATTCTTTGTCAGCAAAGGCTTTGTAGGTCTTTACTGTACAGGTTAGGTTTTGGGAGCAGGTTATCTGGGCTATGTGGATATGTCCTATCCAGGTTCAACCTGCTTTTTTAGACTCTTGGTTTCCAATCTTGGGGTCCCAGTTAGGTTCAAATATGTAATTGGCTTTGAAAGGGGAAATCCCTGTGGACACATGGTCTTTGCTGTTGTATGTGTACTGGGCTGTGGATAGGAGGTATGTCCAATTGTCTTGATTAGCATTTGCATAGCATTGAATATACAGTAGTTTTTAAACCTGTTGATATAAATGTATATTATTCAGTTTAGAACGCATGAACTCAGTCTAAAAAAAAAATCAAAAATCAAGGAATTTATATCAAATTATTATAGATTTTGATTCACTTTGATTTTGTTTTTAGGCTGAGTTCATGCGTTCTAAACTGAATAATATATGTTTATCTCAACAGGGTTTAAAACTAATTTACTGTTCCAAAATCTGGTTAACCTGTTCTGTTTGGCCGTTGGTCTGGGGGTGGTAAAAAGTGGACACACATCTTTTGATTCCTAGGTCTTTCATCACTTGCGCCCAGTAATGTGATGTAAATTGTGGTCCTTGGTCTGACACTATTTAATCTGGGGTTCCATATTAGGTGAGTATTTTGTTATGAAAGTGGCATACGGTTTCAGCAGCAGTGCAGTGGGTAGTTATAGGAACAAAGTAAGCCATTTTGGTGAATCAATTGACCATCACTAGAATTGTGTTGTAATCTTTGGAGGGGGGTTCAACTATGTAGTCCATGGATACTGACTTCCAGGGTCCTGAAGGGATGTCCAAGGGACAGAGGAGGCCTTCTGGTTTAGAGCATCTTGTTTTGGTGCGCCTGCATGTTTCACAACCCTCAATATAGCTGATAACATCTGTGTCTATCCTGGGCTACAGGTAGTTCCTTTTGATGCTTTGAAGGGTTTTATGAAAGCCTGGGTGTCTGGCTAGCTCTTAGTTGTGGTAGTCTTTCAGGATGGAAATCTGCACCGTTTCTTCAGGTACGTAGATTCTCCCTCAGATCAGTAAGGTAGTTCCCTTAAGCAAGTAGCCTGTTTTTTACAGTGGGCTGTCAAGTTGCGTGAGGAGTTCTGAGATCATTGTCTTGGCAATGGGGTCCTTTGCCTGGGCTTTAATACATCCAATTTTGCAACAATCTTTAAGTAGTCTAGTTGTGTTCTTCTGCTGGTTTTATCCAACAAGGTGTAGGTGTTGTGTTCTCTCAACTCAGTGGAGGACAGGATCAGGTTGGCTCTCCTACTTAGGGCATCTGGGAAAATGTTTAGCTTTCCAGGTTTATAGTCAATTTCTAGTACATAGTCTGCTAGTTCCAGAGCCTATCTTGCCTGTTGGTAGTTTAGCTGACGTGGTTAGAAGAAGTAAACCAAGTTCTTGTGGTCTGTCAAGACCTTTACTGGGTGTTTAGCGCCACATAGGTATCTGCGCCAGTGCTTCAAGTTTTTCATTATTGTGAGCATTTTCTTATCATAAATTGGATAATTTCCTTCAGCAGGGAGCATCTTTTTGGAGTAATATGCTACAGGATGTAGCATATCATCCCCTCCTTCCTGAAGAAGCACCCCTCCCAGGGCAAAGCCCAAAACTTTGGTTTCTGGGATAAACAGTTTTGTGTGGTCAGGCATAGCCAAGACAGGTGCAGAGGTAAAGGCCGTCTTCAAGGCTTCAAAGGCTGAGGTACATTCAGGGGTCCACTTGAATTGGACCTTGTCCAAGAAAAGGCGGGTCATGGGCAGGGTAATCAGGGAAATTTTTTATGAAATCTCTACAGTAGTTTGCAAGACCCAAGAAACTTCTAACGTCTTTCTGAAAGGTGAGGATGGGCCATTCTGTGACTGTGCTCACTTTATTGTGAGCCATGGAAAATCCCCCAGTATGTACCACATAGCCTGAGAATTCTACTTCAGGTTGAAAGAATTCACATTTCTTGAGCTTTACATGTAAGTTGGCTTGTGAGAGTTTGCTCAGGATTAGGTTCAGGTGGGGTAGGTGCTCTTTGTGGCTCTTGCTATAGATGAGGATGTTGTTGAGGTAGGCCACACAGAATTGGTCAAGGTATTTGCCCATGACTTAATTAAGCATCCTCTGAAAGGTGTTAGGGGCGCTGTATATCCCAAAAGGCATAACCAGGCATTTGTAAAGTCCATACCTGGTCTTGAACACTATTTTGTATTTGTTGCCTTCTTTGATATGGATTTGATTGAAAGCGTCTCAGAGGTCGATTTTAGAGTATACCTGCACCCCAGTCAGAAAATTGCAAAGGTCATCAATGTTGGTTATAGGATAGCTATTTTTACTACAATTTTGTTCAGCTTCTGGTAATTTACCTAAAGTCACATTCCTCCATCTTTTTTCCCAATAAATAATAGGGGGAGGAGCACAGGGCCTTTGAGACCTGGATAAATCCTTTCTTGGTCATATCTTCAATGTACGCTTTCAAGGCATCTGTTCTTTGTGGTTGCAACTATAGATGGGGCTGTGGCTGGGTTGCGTATCAGGGAGTAAGTCAATGGCGTGGTTGTAGATAGAGTGTTCAGGTAGTTGAGTTGCTGCCTCTTTGCTGAAGACACTGGCCCATTTCTCAAGAGCTGAGGGCAGCTTCCCTGAGCAAGGGTCCAATTGCAAGGTCATGAGTTTGGTGGGGGTACTATATATTGGCTCTGCTGAATGGGTACAGTGTTGGGGTTAGGTCTCTTTCTCAGGGTTACAGTTTGGTTGCAATAGTTCAGGATCACTCCATTCTTATCATCCCAGGAGTCTCCCAGTATCAAGGGATGTGATAATTCTTTTAGTATAATAATGAACAAGGGGTAGGTGCTTTGCCCAGTTTTTAGCTCAAGGTATTGGTTACATTCTTGGTCAATGTCAGTTGAACTGTTTCCCATAGTGACTTGGAATTGAGTATCTGAGGGGGTGAGTCCCAGCTTGGACACTAATGTGAGGTCAATGAAACATTCATTGGCTCTTGTGTCTAAGAAAGCTTTTTTGTGAAATACTGTGTCTCCTACTTCTAGGATCACTATGATATACTTTAATACTGGGAAGTAGTTTTTAATTGAGCAAGAGAGCTGTAAATTTAATTTCTTCTAGGGCAGGCTCTGGTTGGGAACAGTCAACATTCAAACTGTCTGCATGTTGACAAATTATTGACATGCAGACAGTTGACTTCAATTTAGCACTTAGACCAAAGCCTACTAGCGTGTTCTAAATAAACTAATTTTTTATATTGCATTTAATAGTTGGAATTGATAATCAACAATAAAACAAAGCCAATGTTGACACCAACTAAGAATAGGCTTAATTATTATTAAAAATTAAAAACGAAATCACTATTAAAACCAAATTATTATACTTTAAATTTAAGCCCAACTTTAACAATGAATCTCCACAATGTTGACATAAAAAACAATTTATAATATTTCTTAATAAAAATACATGTAATCCAAAATATCTTCACTTATAATAAGTTATTTATACTTATATTTGGCCTTTTGTTTTATAATTCTTTTAGATATAGTGGGTGAAAATTTCAAGCTTTATTGTATATTATATTAGTGGTTTGCTATAGTCTTGAAACCACTGGATGTGTTCTGGTTAACCCTTAAACATTGGATTAAGCCAGATTGTATAGGTTGAACTAGGATTTATATAGTGTCATTTTAAGTTGACACAAAGGAAACCCGACAAAAAACAAAAGTGGTTAAGGGGAATAAGTTAATTAAACACAATGACATAATTTAAGTGAGATTTAATAGCAGCTCTACTTTAAAAGAAGGCCAACTCTGGCAAAGTTGTCACCTTAAATAATCTAATAAGCAAAAGACAGGGCTTAACAATTTCAACTTAAAGAATGGTAAGATGAAAACCCCAAAGCTTCACATAATAATAAAACTACTTATTACAACATGTAGTACTTAGTTTTTAAAAGTTATATGAATATAACTTTATTATAGCCCAAATACCAAATAGCATAATTTCAGTCTAGATTTCAAACCCAATCCTAATTTAATTAAGATTCATATGTTTTTAAATAAGAATTCACCCTAATAATGCTGACTGTCTACAATTTGACTATCAGAATTAAGACAATTTTTTAGGCCAACTGTCTAGAATCAAAATTTTAATACTGTAAATTCAGAACCTGAACGTAAAAGTGCAGGATTGTCAAATCCTTGTTCCAGATTTTGAATCACTTTTGCAGGTAACTTAGCTGAGTAAAAAGTAAAATATCAAATAAAATTAACCATTTAATTTGACTTTTTTTGGTTTATTTAAATTGGCGGATTTTGAATCTCTTGAGCAGATAACTCAACTAACAAAAGATAAAACACAACAAACAAATGCAGGATACATGAATTAGAAATGTGGGATTCTAATGTACAAGATGAGATTTCCTGTATGCCAAACAAATCATAGAATAATGTAAAAATTAACAAATCTGAAATTGTGGGATTGTCAAATCCAAGAACCAAGTTTCAAATCATAATTGTGAGGAATTTGAAATAAATATAATTTATGGGTGTCTCAAAAAGGATGTTAAAGGATCTAGAGTGGATTTGTGCTAATTCTTTTAGGAATCATAGGCATTCTCAAAAATCATCCTATTCCAGTTTAGGACAGCTAAAATTTCAATTGTAATATTCACCAACTTAACATACTTAACAATAAAATTGACTAAAATATACACTCCTATTTTTGAGTTTAACATTTTAATAAAAATTTGTTATGTCTTCTTTCAATAGCAACCAAGTCAACAAGCTGTTCCCTGGCCTTGACAAAATCATGCAGGGCTACGCTGGGTCTCTTAACGGTGAAGCCTCTGTCTATGGCCACTCCCAACCCGCAGGCCCCTCCGCAAGCACTACCCAGGAGTCTGTTCTTTCTCCTGCAACTTCCAGCATGGCCCTGTTTGCCCACCATGCACAGGCAGCTGCTAACCCAAATCTCTTATCAGCAATGGCATCCAGAACCAGCCATTTTAGCCATGGGGTCACCCAGAGAGCCCAGGACCCCAAAACAGCTAATCAGATGGCATTAACCAGTTCACAAGATGGACATATCCCTCCCCCAGCCAATCAGCCTGCAAGACGCAGAAGAAAATTAATCACTTCAGAGATTGTTCTTGAAATGGTTGAAAAGCAAGGGATGCTTATGTCCCTTGGGAAAATTGAGCCGCAATGGGATTTGAAAAGTCCACTGTGGCTGTAACTCTGCAAGCCCACGCCAACTGTAGCCCCCTACCAAAAAGACCCCAACTGGTGCCTGTTCTTCAACTGAAGGTGAAAAGCCCACCCTCTCATGATTGCTATTATGGAGCGTGACCTGCAGATGCCCTTGGTCCAGGTCCGTCTCCAACTGGGACTCCATGGCATTTTCACCAATAAGAGAACAGTGAATTTGTGGATGCACAGAGTTGTGGTTGCCGCCAGACTCTTATCCAATCAGGTTCTCAGTGGCCCCAGTTTGATGGAAACTGACCCATATGATTCTAGAATCATCAATTTTATCAAAAGAAGGGCAATGAGGGCCCGTAATGACATAATCTTCCTGTCATATGCCAAGATTTTGGCAAGTATTCAAGACTTTGGAGAGAAGCACATCCAGTCTGACGTATTCAAGCGTGGACCAATCTTGTATTGTTTTGTCAGGGTTTTGTTGGCAGTTTCCCCATTGGGCGTCACTCACTACTCTGCAAAATCAAACACCGCAGATGGGTATGCCTACAAGACAGAGCTCAATGCCATGCTGGAGGAGTGGGCCATACAAAACGCCGTGCACACAGTTGTACTGAATGCAGAGATGAAGCAGCGAGAATGGGCAACCCAAGAAATCAGGGCTATGGGGCATACCTGTTGGTCCTACCCCATCAACCACGCCAAAATGCATCTTGCAGATGTATGTCTTAAAAATTTTGGTTCTGCTCTCAGGCGCTTAAAGCCTGCCACATACAATAAACTGTGCACCCAAATTAATAAGGGTTATGAGCTTTTCCCTTCTGTGTTTGTCCAGGACCTATCAGATCTTGTCATTTTCTATACAAGTGATAGTGATAAGTCCAGAAAGGACTCCTGCCTCCCCCCACGCTAATCCATCTGTTTCACCAAGCCTGCATATGTGACAGAAGACAAATTTGAGCAATTGAAGCAATCAGCTCTTGCTGCCCCTTCCCAGTCAACAAACCCTGCCTCCCCAACCCCCTGTCAAGCCACCTGCCTTTCAACCCTGACTCCCAAGCCACCACCCATTCCCTCCCCACTATCTCTGACGCCGCCCCTTTCACAGGTGCAGATGAAGGTGATGTTCTTTCCACCCATTCCCTCCCCTACTTGTCCTTTGATGAGTAAAATGAAAATTTTCTTTATGCCAACTTATTAAAATTGATTTTTTTTCTTTCAGTTCATAATTAATAATATATTTTTTTACATTGTTAGCATTCCCCATAAGTAAAGAATGTTGTACATTTGATGTGGTAACATATAATTATTTCCATGGATATTTTCATCATCATTAATAAATTAAAGACAATAAATGTAAATATTGCATTAGAATATTGCAATTAGACTTCAACTCTTGATATTTTGATATTAATGCATAACCAATTCATATTGTTTAATAAAATTCATTGTAAACTTGGCCTTTTCCATTAAAATTTAATGAAATGGACTGTGTTTATATTAGAGAGCCATTAACGCTTAGTACAAATATTAATACATAGTGCATTTTACAGCCTGTATATTTACCTTTTGGTAATAATTCTGTAAACTTTTTAGTTGGATTTTGCAAGGTAGATATAATGTAATGTGTTAATAAATTACTGTTTATTGTCACTAATTGGCTGATTTTCTTTTCTATGGCAATTGTGCATTTCTGATATTTACGCACTAGTTTCCAATTGGTTGATTTCACATCCAATTGCACAGGCAATAGGAAATCAAGTTGCCACCCCAATACAGGATGTGGTCGGGGTGGCAACTTGATTTCCTATTGCCTGTGTGATAGGATGTGAAACCATCCAATTGGAAACTAGTGCGTAAATATTAGAAATGCACAATTGCCATAGCAAAGAAAATCAGCTAATTAGTGACAATAAACAGTAATTTATTAACACATTACATTATATCTACCTTGCAAAATCCAACTAAAAAGTTTACAGAATTATTACCAAAAGGTAAATATACAGGCTGTAAAATGCACTATGTATTAATATTTGTACTAAGCGTTAATGGCTCTCAAATATAAACACAGTCCATTTCATTAAATTTTAATGGAAAAGGCCAAGTTTACAATGGATTTTATTAAACAATATGCATTGAGTCATGCACATAATATCAAAATATCAAGAGTTGGCATCTAATTGCAATATTCTAATACAATATTTACATTTATTGTCTTTAATTTATTAATGATGATGAAAAATACTCACACATTGAAGGTAGTACTATAAAAACCAGTTTTTTGATGTAATTTTAACAAAAATGTCAAATATCTATAACTTAATAAACAAATTAGAGTCAGCCCTCCAAAAGGTTGTCAAGCTTGAATACAACATAAGGGAAATTGTGGTAAATCAACTGGGAAATGAGGGAAGGGCCTTGGTCCAGCAAAATGAAACTGCAAAAAATAGCCTGGGAACAATGGTCAACAAAAAACACAAGGAAATAATTTTAAATCTTCAAAAGGAAATACTCAAGCGGTTAGATTTCAAAAGTGAAAGTTACAATTTGTGGGAATTTGCAAAAACCAATAGAAAGAATACTCAAAAAATCAAACTAATTGAAGGAAATGAAATCTCACATGAAATAAACACAAATGAAGAGGAAACCAACCAAATGGAAACAGAGGAAACAAAACTCAGTCAAGAATCAGGAGCACTTCAAGAAATACAGAAAAATTATCAAATAAAAACCAAGAGGAAACACAAGTTGCAAGAAAGATAAGAAAAATTAAGCCTAGGAAAATTAATGAAGAGCAGCCAACACTCATGAAGTTTGCTGAGGTGGCACCTGTGGCTGAGGGGGCCACAGGGGAAACAATTAGTAAGTTTTTTATGTTTTATTTATATTTTTTTAGTCATCACCAGGAATGGGGACAAGGTTTCAGAAGTGTCAGCTTTTACACCAAGTTGGTTCTACGGGGGTTACCAGTCACTGGTAGCCCCTGTAAAACAAATAAATAAAAACCAAATAAATAAAATAATTAAAACAGAATATGATTAAGTTTTCAAATATTGAAGCTAAAGATAGGGAATATTTACCACTTGTAGGATGCTTGCTGTGGTTAAGAGAAACATATGAAGTTGGATCAAATATCAACTTCAAAGAGATGAATGAAATTTACAGGGATGCCAAGCTAAACTTTGATGAATATATATGAAAGCATTCAAAGATTCCCATTTGCAAACATCAATGAATATGAAAAAAACCTAATAAAAACTGACTTACAAATAGGAAATGAATATCTAAAAACTGAAATTTTTAATGAAGTATTCAAGGCATTGTCAAATAAAGTCAGGGATGCAGTCCTTGTGAACATATTTAAACCTTTATTAATTTTGTTTGCCAAGGCATGGGGGGCTGATAAAAGTTGGGTGCCCCCGGAACCCTCTTCAAATTCAATAAAACATCCTATATCAATAGATTGGTTCAAGTCTTTAAAAAATTGTGCATGTTCTTATAAAAATATACCTTGCAAAGAATTCATGTTGCAGTATACCTGGGAATCCTCCTTCACTGCATATTAAAAACCAACGTCAAAAAGTTGGAAGATGTACCTATTCAAATTGATACATGCCACTTAACACTCAACTGCCAGAAGACACTGTGAGGGTATAGGACAGTTGAGCACGTCCTGTATGACTCATTTGCATTTGCAACGTTATATAGGTACTACATTCCCCCTGAAAAAAACCTATTGATCAATTCACTCACCCCCCTTCCTTTTATCAAACAATCAACAACCACCGGGGTACAGGGCGCCACCCCTCTAGCAATTACATCCAGGGTTGTCCACCACGTACAGAAGAGTATGTGAATTCAATTAGACGCTTTAGCCAAAAATTTAATTTTGGGGTATAATTCCCCGGAATAATTGCATTCCCTTTGCAATTAACATCCCCCCAATAAATATTTTCCCCTTGCAAATCAATTTTTTTTAACTTTTTATATTTTAATACTAAAATTTTAAGATTGAGCTATGTAATATTAAAATTTTACTATAAAAATTTTAATATTACATATTTCAATTTTAAAATTTTAGTATCTAAAAGTTAATTTTAAAATTTTAATAATACATATTATAATACTAAAATTTTTATTATCAAATATTTCAATATTAAATCAATCACAATTTAATAAAAATAGTTAAATTTCAAATATTTAAACTTTATTATTTAAATTTTAAGATTTATAATTATAATTTTACTTTTAATATTTTAATTTTAATTTTTAAATTATAATAGTAATATATAATTAGGTTGATAATAATAAAGGGACAGTTTAATAAAGTGAACATGTGTAATAATAAAATACAATTTATAAATTTGTTTATTTACTAGCGCATTGAGTACAGGTTCATTTATTACATAAACAAACAACAAGAATTGAATTTATCTGCATCATGCAGCCTGCTCCCCTTATATTCTAAACAAATGATTGTTTAGAACTCAAATTACCTTTCCCTTGATATATGATTTGATAAACATATTTGATATGGTTGACCTGTGTCCTAAGTACTAATTAGTAAGTGATACATAAAAATCATTGGTGGTTGTGTCGTGTGGCTATAGTGGCACTGAAATAATAAGGATCAGATGATGACCTGCAAGATCCAATTTGTGGCTTAGAAAAGCCAAAGTACTATCAAGGATTCACAATTATTTAAATAAACTAATTTATTTCTATCTTTTTTAATTTATTTAATTGTTAGTGCAAAAGCCAATAATAATTTTCAGTGCATTATAATAAAAATATATCCATCTTACCTATTATAATTAATTTTACTTACCTTTTCCATATATTCTTATATGTCTATAATACAATCAAAAATCACATTATTATATATAAATAATAACTTTTGAGTCATAATAAAACAAATAAAAACCAGATTGCCCATTTATCTGATTGGCTTGGAGGCCAAGGCTTTGGGGAGAAAGGATTCTGAGTGCTTGTAAAAAGCTGCTACCACATTGGGTGCATTGCAAATTGACTGACCTCAAGGATATTGAAGAGATCCTCAGTGTCCTGAGGGAGGCCTTGCTTCACCTTATTTTTGATCCACCCAAAGACCTCCTCAATTGGGTTAAGGAATGGAGAATATGGGGGGAGGAAGAGGAGTCTTATTGGACAGTCAGCCAGGCGGTGGCTGGCCAAATAGCTATTTTATTCATGGGCAGTAACTTGGACACAACCAGATCTACTTTGTGGAGCCTGACATTATCAAGCACAACAATGTTGGTTGTGCCGCTGTAATTTATCTGAAGGTACTCCTTGACAGCTCGGAGAAAATTGAGAAAGGTCCCACTATTATGGGAACCCTTGATCATCTGATATTGATCCAACCTGCAAGGACCAAGGAGCGCAACCATTGAATAGGTCTGGGAACAGATAGCTGCACAATGGGCTACGCTGTCCTTGGACCCCTTCTTGACTCACCCATGCCTAGACCTGAGTGAGAAGGAAAACAACAATTTGTTGATATAGAAGAACTGGACATTCCCAGTCTCCTTTAGTGCCAGATATGTCTTGGCATAAATGCGTCAATCTTCAATGGTCTTCTCATTGTTTCTGTTGTACGGCAAAACTCCCAGTACTTTCCAGGAGAAGCCCAAATCAACCATAGTTTTGTAGAAAAGGGTTTTGGAAACATAAAGCCTGAAATCTGTTGCAGGCATTGATTGGACAGCAAGTGTGTCCAGGTGGCAATCCTTGGCTACCCACTGCTTGATTGCGTCAATGTGAATAGGATGAAGGAGTTTGGGCTGTCTTTCTGTCTTGGTGGATTTGACAATTTGCCCGGTATTGCCATACTTGTTGATGTTGGCAATGTATCTGGCTGTGACACCTTTTTGGGACGCAATATCCTGAACCGCCATTCCCCTGTTCAAGCAGTTGAGAAGAGCTTCACGCTCACTATCTGTCAATCAACGCCGGCCCTTGGCAGGTACCACAGCATCCTGGCTAGCAGGCTCAACACAGGGGACGGGGTCCTTTGTGTAGAAGGTGGGATCACGCTTGCTTGCAGTGGCGCCATCAATGGTTGAATACACAATAGGTGCAGATGGCTCCTCAATTGTGGCCAATGGCTGATAGGAGGTATCAAAAACACAGGGGCAGGAATTAGCAACTCTTTGGTTAAGAGTGCGGGGCCAGGTGACAACTGGGTATACAGTGGAGGTGTAAGTAACCTCAGTGTTCTGGTGACCCTGGTGTAGGAGACTTTTGTGGCAAGCCTTGAAAGTAGCTTCTGTCTGGGATTCAGGCTGGTTGATTGGGCTTGTGATGCAGGAGGTGGTTGGCTGGCGCTGACACCTTGGGAGGCCTGTGTGTTAGCATGACTCCCCTTGATTTGAGTTCTGGGTCTGTTCTTGGACCCTCTGGGACGCTCTTGTGGACAGGCTGCCCTGCAGGCTGGTGCAGGAGCTAGTTGGGAATGTGATTGACAGTCCATAAAAATAAAATGGAAAATATATATTAAATTAAATGTGTATTTATTTGGATTTATTGATTTAGTAGTGAGTAGTTATTTTCTCTTGAGTTAGCCTTGAATAGTAACAGAATTTCTATATCTGTAATTTGAAGTGTATAATATTGTATCCTTTCCAGTTTGGGATGATTTTAAAGTTTAATCACTTTTTATGTTTAAACATGGTTATTATATTGAATTTTTAGTTTGATTTTAGTTCTGATGGAGCTTCTTGATTTGGGTTGGTGTTTCCTAGTGTGCTTACTGTACATTAAATTTGAATTCCAGTTCCCGCAATTAATATCTGAGTTAACTAGTGCCATTCAAAAGTGATTTGAAATCTGGTTCTTGGATTTGTCAATCCTGTAATTTCAAAAAATATAGTAAACTTAATGAAAATGGTTGATGGATTTGAACACTTCAAAACTGATTCCAGTTAATTCATTTTGTCCATTGGAAACATGCAGTTTGACTTGAACTTTGCAAAGTGTCTATGAGTTCTTGCATTTTAAAATATTCAAATAAAAATACAAAGAATTCAATTTAATTAAAAAAGGCCATCCTGTAAAAGTGATTTGAAATTTGGACCAAGGATTTGACAATCCCACATTTTTACATCCAGGTTCTGAATTTACAGTAGGAGGTGGCATAGTAATTTAAGCTTAATTGTGCCACCCTAATTTGCTTAAATCCACCCTGGCAGATGATCACAAGAAAACAGATGACATTTCCAAGTGTGAACATTATTTTTAATAATAACCCCTTTAGTAAATTACATAGTAACTCACGCTTAAATTATTGGATCACTGTTAGCCATCAATCCACTTAATATATCAAAGCCGGAATAAGTGCCACAGATATATTTATAACATGAGCTTTTCAACAATCAGCTATATGCACAATGCCTTTTTCAATATATTAATGTAATAAAAAATATTTTTAAATGCACACTAAATTTTTTTGTTGGAGTTGTTTCAGTTTTGTTATTAAAAATAAGTTATGCTTAAAAAGTGTTGACATTGACACTTTTACAACACAAAAACAAAAAAGAAACAAATTTTTATTAGTAAACATAAAGGGAAAATTGGGGTGAATCAAGTTTTTATTTAAGCTTAATATTAAATTGTGTCAAAATGGCCACAAATTTGTCATGTTTTCTGGGTTTGCACCCCTGAACACTTAAAAAAAGAATTAAGCTGGTGCAACTAACAAAAAAACAAAAGATATTTTGACTTTTGAGTTGATAGTGATCATGTCAACAAAGTGTCAACATGGGTGCTGTTGCCATCATTGTGAAGAAGGAACTGTTCATTGTCTTAGGTCATCTGCAACTCAGGAGTAAGGAACAGGTCTTTTAGTTGGGTTGCACTTTTCCAATTGGGTTTAGCTTTTGGCGTTTATCACAGTGTCAAAACAGCAGGCTTGACCCGCCAGCAAAGTTCTGAGTAAGCGGGTTTGTGACCCGCAATCTGACTATCCAGTCACTTGGAGCCAGACTAGGAAGTCAACTCAAATTCCCAAATCCAACAACATGAACAAATGATGATCCCTTACAGTGGATACCTTGTTTTGGCACTTGGCTCATTACCAGGATCAAGCCACCCCATTCACCATCCTAGCGTGGGATCAACACTATCATGTTCCTGGTTTCCACAATTCACAATGGCTATAAAATACCTATCTCTCAATAAAGAATATTATCTAGCTTCTAAATATTTTCCCCTTGTAACTCTTCTAAAACAGCATTGTTACAACATTGGTAGCAGAAGGTAGGTTCCCCACCTACCTTTTATTCCCCAAAATTCTGCTTGTTGCCCTTATTTGCTGCAGCCAACAAATCCTCAATAGAATCATGTATGGCCTCCCAGCAGATTAGACACTGTACACACCTGGTGCCAAGATACCTGATGGGTTTGTTCTCTACCAAAATATGGTGATACCCCTTCCTGTGTTCAATACTCTGTCTGCCCAAGGGTTCTTCTAGGCTTTCTCTGCCATGCCTTGTGCAACTGATGAAAATATCATGCCAGCCTATGTACCCCAAAGACTTCAAAGCACCGCCCTGGAATCCTTTGCTGGGGCCAATGACAATAACACTTCTGCATGGATCCAGTCTGCCCAAAGCAAACTGGCCCAAATGGAATGCCCACAGCAATTCTGGATTGAAGAAATCTCCATTCAACTGACTCACAACACTGGCACCTGGTGCAACAAGTGGCATTAATAACACACCAAAAAGGACTGGGATACCTTTAAACAAGACTTCTTGGCAAGATTTATGCTTAAGGACACCACACTCATGATCATACGTCTAGTAAAGAACTTAACCCAGACGGGCACCGTGAATGGAACTCACCTGCACCTATGAGGAACTCCAACTACGCGCACCCTCTGACATGGCTTTTGACACCCGAGTCACATACCTCATATACTATAACACACTCAAGTTGCATGTAATAAGACATGATAAACTGGATCAAGTAACCAATCTACAGAGTCTGCATTGCAAAGCAAAGAAAGCAGAACAAACGTCCAACACTCTCCACAAGGTGCAAACCAAAAAACAAGAGAGGCCCAAAGACTTGCACCCAGCCAGGCGCTCCAGTAAATCACCCCCTGGGAACAACGGCAGCAGCACAAACCATAAACCCAAAGGTTCAAATGGACATGGAAACAGAACAATGGCCAGTCAAATTGTACCCATTTCCGCATCATTATCACACAAGGTAACCAAGACAAGGGAAAAGCCCGGGGAGAGCATTAAGCAAGCCAAGCTCTTCCTGTATAACTCCTAACTTGTCCAATGATGAATACCAACCCAAGGACGTGGACCAGTGTCCAATGATCCAAGTGCCCTCAGAGGTTCCAGTGCTTTACACCATTGCCAGACACCCCAATAAACTGATGTCTTACCCTTTCCGCTTTTTCAGTTACACAGGCTCAGCACTCCTGGACTTGGGCGCAGATCAAACCCTAGTCAACAGCAACTTTATGGACAAGTTCAAGCTAGCCAATAATCCTTTGTGGATTAAAAACGTGGTTTTAGCTGATTAATATCACATTGCTGTGACAAGGGAAGCTGCCCCCTTCTCTGTCATGCTTGAGAACCTGCACTCCACCATTCAAGGCCCTGTCATTGACTTTCCAAAGTTTGATATTGTACTGGGTTTGGATTGGCTGAGAAATTACAATCCACACATAGACTGGGAAACCTTTGTATTGACCATCAAACTCAAAGGCCTCAAGCACCAGATCTACCCTGACTCAGTGGACCAACTCATACGTGACCACGTCTTTTTACGCATCACAGAGACCCCAGACAAAAGAGAGAACCTCAAGACAATTGACTGGGACTCCTGTCAGTACAAGATCATACATTTCAAGGATCACCAGGACATCACTATGTCTCAGGATTGCAAAATTGTAGCCCATCATCCAGAAATCTTCAAGGAGGCTTTACCCAGGTTACTGCTGGAAAAACATATCCAACATTCCATTCAACTCAAGGGAGCTGTACCCAAAGCACAGCCCATCTATCACCTGACCCCAAATGAAGACAAAACCCTACATGCCTACCTTAAAGGGACCTTGGAGAAAGGACTTATCTGTCCCTCACAATCCCCCTTTGGGGTTGCCGTATTTTTTGTGGCCAAGAAGGATGGCACCTTGCGCCTAGTCACAGACTATTGAGCCCTAAATGAAGTTACCATCAAAAATTGTTACCTGCTACCACTTATTGACAACCTCTTTGATGCCCTGGGCAGAGCCACAGTCTTCTCCAAGATTGACCTAACTGCAGGCTACAATAAGATCCGCATCAAAGAGGAAGATATCCCCAAGACATCCTTCTGTACTAAGTATGGCTCATGCAAGTGTGTGGTGCTCAATTTTGGTATGACAAATGCCCCGTCAACCTTCATGAACAAGGTGTTTGCCTCTCACATAGGCAAGCATGCCTTAGTCTAGCTGGACAACATTATTGTCTATAGCCCCTCAGTAGAGCAATACTGTAAGAACCTGAAGGCAGTCTTTGCTACCCTGGCACAACACAAGCTGCTAGCCAAACCCTCCAAATGCCAGTTCTTCTGTGAGCAACTGCCTTTCCTAGGGCACATAGTCTCAAAAGACGGCATCAAGCCCAAAAGTCAGAAGATACAGGCCATCTGCAAAATGCCACCACCCAAAGACAAGTTGGAACTCTGCATGTTCTTAGGAATGGTGGCCTATGTATGCTGTTTCAAACCTGACTACGGCGCCTTGACTACACCCCTGTCTGCCATAACTGGCGCCAAATCCAAGTTTGTGTGGACCCCCCAGCGTGACCTCTGTTTTAGACGTCTCAAAGAGAAACTAACAACATCATCTATCCTGCAATACCTCAAACACAATGGGGAGTACCAAATGGAAACCAACACCTCAGACGCATCCATTGGGAGAGTACTACAAATAAAAAAAAATGATGGTGACTTCCTTCCTGTAGCCCACAAATCACAAAAACTGACAGACAGCAAGTATCAATATCCTATCCACAATAAAGAGTTGTTAGCCATTGTACACTGCCTAGTCAAATGGCGTTATTATCTAGAACAACAGGAAGAATTCACGGCGTTGACTGGCCACAAGTTGCTCATATATTTCAAAACCTAAGCAAACCTATCCCGCTGTCAAGCCTGCTGGATGGAACTCTTGGAGAGGTTCAATATGATCATAAAATATAAGCCTGGTCCAGAGCTTGCCATGGCAGACACACTCTTGCACCTGTACGTCTGAGCCACAAGAGAAGAGAATGGGCTCAACCCAGGCTGGCCCCTCTTGGTACTTCAGACAAAGGACAAATGATTCCCCCTAGCACTACAGACATAACAAAGGAAACAGTCATTAAGAACAAGCACTTGTTTGCAGACGTGTATGTAACCTTACATAAAAAAATGTCTGACAGAACCACCATCCCTTATGTTCCCACAAATCAACAAGTTGACATCATCCTACATTACCATAGGAACCTAGGGCATACAAAAAGTTTTAACCTCTACAAATTCCTATAACATAAAGCATGGTAGCTAACCCTGTACCAAGATGTTCAGGAAGTCTTGGAACAATGCTTTTTATGCAAGAAATTTGCAAGAAGCAAAACCCTGTCTAAGTCAGTACTACCCATCTGCACACAGCTATCTTTTAAAGTATGGGATCTTGGCATTGTTGGTTCCATGCCAGGAAAACACAATGAGAAGAAGTACATCATTATCACAATAGACTTTACTACACAATGATCAGTGGCACAAGCAGTAAAGACACATACTGGCAACAATGTGCAAAAATTCATAGGAAAAGAGAACATCAGCAAGTTCAGAAAGCCAGAACTCCTGATAACTAATGGAGGCAAAGAATTGACCTCTGAAGATACCAAAGTATACCTCACCAAGAATGGGGTCAAACACACTGTGACAACACCCTACAACCCTCAGGCCAATGGATGTGTGGAACAGCTAAATGGCAGCCTTGTGCAAGCCTTGGCCAAGATCACCATCAGGAGACCTGAGGGCTGGTATAAGCAGCTATCAACTGAACTAATTGTAAGCCAGAATTTTGTGAACAGATCCACCAGGAAAAACCCTTTTGAGTTGGTATATGGTACACAGCCCAATATTATCCAAGCATTATCAGGACCCAAGCTGGGAATTCCAAGCAAGGTCCCCCCTTGCTCAGATCCCCAGGTCATAGAGGCCCATGGTGATCAAGCAGAGAGAGAAAACAAGAATCTACAAAAGAAATTTGTCCCCATTCACAACAGACATGATGTCAGTGACAAAGGTTGGGTCATGAATATTGACAATAGTAAACTATAACCCAAGAAAGTAGGCCCAGCAATCATCTTAAAGGTAAACAAAAATAACACTTAGCTTGTGCAAGGACTTGGGAAACATAAACAAGACAAGGTCCTCTACCATGATACCTGAGACCCAGCAAGGCAAGACAGAAACAGCGTGAGACTGTCCTACCTGCCACAGAGCAACAGTTAGTCCAGTATGACGCCTGGGCTCCCAACAACCTCCCTGACAACTTGCCCCTAGAGGAGGCCAACCTTCAGTCAGGGGGGTGTCAAAACAGCAGGCTTGACCTGTCAGCAAAGTTCTGAGTAAGCAGGTTTGTGACCTGCAATCCAACTATCCAGTCACTTGGAGCCAGACTAGAAATTCAACTCAAATTCCCAAATCCAACAACATGAACAGATGATGATCCCTTATGGTGGATACCTCATTTTGGCGCTTGACTCATTACCAGGATCAAGCCACCCCCTTCACCATCCCAGTGTGAGATCAACACTATCATGTTCCTGGTATCCACAATTCACAATGGCTATATAATACCTATCTCTCAATATAGAATATGATCTAGGTTTTAAATATTTTCCCCTTGTAACTCTGCTAAAACAGCATTGTTACAACAACAGATATACTTAACAAGTTGTTCACTGTCAGGAACAAATTTAAGGTTCTCTTTGCTCAAGTGTTTGGTGACCTTTACTGCCAGGTGAGTTGCTTTAATGTATTTTTATACTGGGACCATTTGGAATAGGTACCATTTGAGCAGCTTCTCAATCAAAGTGGTGGGAGGCATGCAGGTATGTTACCCCTTTTCCAAGGTAACTTTGTCCCAACTTTGGGTGTTTAGGCATGCTGGGCAGCTTATGTCTTCATATGTGTAATGCTTGCTCTTGCTTCCTTGCTTTTGATTATTACAGATAAACACATAGCTATCACTGACCATGCCTGGGCCACCTTTGACTGACATTAATGGAAAGGATTTTAGGGATCTCTTTGGGATCATGAATGAGCCCTTAACATTGCAAATATTGTGGGCTTTTAGCTTATCCTATGGCCCAGGAGGGGCGTGTTGAAAACCAGGAAAGTACTCATGTTGCTCATCATCTTCATGTTAACCAGGAGAGGGTTCAGGGGAGGGCTCAGGAGAGGACTTGAAGCTTGCCTTTATTTTCTTCTTGTTGATGAGTTCTTTATCTTCCTCAGACTCATACCAGCTATGAAGGTGTAACCATCATCAGAGTCCTTCTCAGAAGCTGAAGGTGTGGGGATTTTCTTTTTCTGTTCATCTTTTTAAGCTTTTTTAGCGCTTTTTTGAATAAGAAGAAGCCTTAGTCTTAACAGTGTCCTTGCCAGTTTTTTTATTGGGCTTTTTATTATTAGGATGGGTTTTCTTTGATTTATCCTATAAAGAAAAAGGTGTTAGACAAATAACTGTGAGTAAAGTATAAAAAATGAAATTTAAAGCTGAAAATATATCAAGTTGTGGAGAATTATTATATAGACTATGTAAAAATCTTTCATTATTATTAATAATTGCAGTATTAGGGCTTTTTATTAAGAAAAAGTTGGACAAAACTACATTTAAATGTTTAGTGTTGACATTTTAAGTGTTGACATGTACTGTAAATTCAGAACCTAAACATAAAAATGCAGGATTGTCAAATCCTTGGTCCAAATTTCTAACCACTTTTGTGGGATGGCCTTTTTTAATTAAATTGATTTTTTTGAGTATTTATTTGAATATTTGAAAATTCAGGAACTCATAGACACTTTGCAAAGTTCAAGTCAAACTGCATGTTTCCAATGGACAAAATTATTTACTGGAATCAGTTTTGAAGTGTTTGAATCCATCAACCATTTTCATTAAGTTTACTATGTTTTTTAAAATTGCGGGATTGTCAAATCCAAGAACCAGATTTCAAATCACTTTTGAATGGCACTAGTAAACTCAGATATTAATTGCAGGAACTGGAATCCAAATTTAATGTATATTAAGCACACTAGGAAACATCAACCCAAATTAAGAAGCTCCATCAGAACTAAAATCAAACTAAAAATTCAATCTCAACAACCATGTTTAGACATAAAAAGTGATTAAACTTTAAAATCATCCAAACCCAAAAAGTATACAATATTATTCACTTCAAATCACGGATATAGAAATTCTGTTACTATTCAAGACTAACTCAAGAGAAAATAACTACTCACAACTAAACCAATAAATCCAAATAAATACATATTTAATCTAAAATTTATTTTTCATTTTATTTTTATGGACTGTCAATCACATTCCCAACCAGCTCCTGCACCAGCCTGCTTGTCAGCCTGTCCACAAGGGCGTCCCAGAGGATCCAAGAACAGACCCAGAACCCAACTCAAGGGGAGCCATGTCAACACACAGGCCTCCCAAGGTGTCAGCGCCAGTCAACCACCTCCCGCATCTCAAGCCAGGAACAGTAGCCTTAATCCAAGACAGAAGCCGCTCTCAAGGCCTGCAACCAAAGTCTCATACACAAAGGTCAGTAGGAATAATGAGATTACATACACCTTCACCATGTACCCAGTTGTCACCTGGCCCCACACTCTTGATCCAAGAGTTGCTACTTCCTGTCCCCGTGTTTTTGATACCTCATATGAGCTATTGGCCACCACCAAAGAGCCATCTGTGCCTGTGTCTTATGCCATTATTGATGGCGCCAGTGCAACCAAGCGTGATCCCACCTTCTACACAAAGGTCCCCGTCCCCTGTGACAATCCTGCTAGCCAGGATGATGTGGTACCTGCTTAGGGCTGGCATTGGTTGACAGATAGTGAGCCTGAAGCTCTCCTCAACTGCTTGAATGGGGGAATGGCGGTTTGTATATTGTTTCCCAATTTGATGTCATAGCCAGATACATTGCTGACATCAACACCAAATATGGCAACACCAGGCAAATTGCAAAATCTGCCAAGGCTAAGTGGCAGCCCAGCCTACTTCAGCCCACCATCTTGAGGCAATCAAGAAGTGGATTACCAAGGATTGCCACCTGGACACGCTTGCTGTCCAATCAATGCTTGCCACAGATTTTGGGCTTTCTGTTTATAAAACCCTTGTTTACAAAGCAATGGTTGATTTGGGCTTCTCCTGGAAAGTACTGGGAGTTTTGCCGTACAACAGAAACAATGAGAAGACCATTGAAGATTGACGCATTTATGCCAAGACATATCTGGCACTAAAGGAGACTGGGAATGTCCAGTTCTTCTATATCAACAAATTGTTGTTTTCCTTCTCACTCAGGTCTAGGCATGGGTGAGTCAAGAAGGGGTCCAAGGACAGCGTAGCCCATTGTGCAGCTATCTGTTCCCAGACCTATTCAATGGTTGCGCTCCTTGGTCCTTGCAGGTTGGATCAATATCAGATGATCAAGGGTTCCCATAATAGTGGGACCTTTCTCAATTTTCTCCGAGCTGTCAAGGAGTACCTTCAGATAAATTACAGCGGCACAACCAACATTGTTGTGCTTGATAATGTCAGGCTCCACAAAGTAGATCTGGTTGTGTCCAAGTTACTGCCCATGAATAAAATAGCTATTTGGCCAGCCACCGCCTGGCTGACTGTCCAATAAGACTCCTCTTCCTCCCCCCATATTCTCCATTCCTTAACCCAATTGAGGAGGTCTTTGGGTGGATCAAAAATAAGGTGAAGCAAGGCCTCCCTCAGGACACTGAGGATCTCTTCAATATCCTTGAGGTCAGTCAATTTGCAATGCACCCAATGTGGTAGCAGCTTTTTACAAGCACTCAGAATCCTTTCTCCCCAAAGCCTTGGCCTCCAAGCCAATCAGATAAATGGGCAATCTGGTTTTTATTTGTTTTATTATGACTCAAAAGTTATTATTTATATATAATAATGTGATTTTTGATTGTATTATAGACATATAAGAATATATGGAAAAGGTAAGTAAAATTAATTATAATAGGTAAGATGGATATATTTTTATTATAATGCACTGAAAATTATTATTGGCTTTTGCACTAACAATTAAATAAATTAAAAAAGATAGAAATAAATTAGTTTATTTAAATAATTGTGAATCCTTGATAGTACTTTGGCTTTTCTAAGCCACAAATTGGATCTTGCAGGTCATCATCTGATCCTTATTATTTCAGTGCCACTATAGCCACACGACACAACCACCAATGATTTTTATGTATCACTTACTAATTAGTACTTAGGACACAGGTCAACCATATCAAATATGTTTATCAAATCATATATCAAGGGAAAGGTAATTTGAGTTCTAAACAATCATTTGTTTAGAATATAAGGGGAGCAGGCTGCATGATGCAGATAAATTCAATTCTTGTTGTTTGTTTATGTAATAAATGAACCTGTACTCAATGCGCTAGTAAATAAACAAATTTATAAATTGTATTTTATTATTACACATGTTCACTTTATTAAACTGTCCCTTTATTATTATCAACCTAATTATATATTACTATTATAATTTAAAAATTAAAATTAAAATATTAAAAGTAAAATTATAATTATAAATCTTAAAATTTAAATAATAAAGTTTAAATATTTGAAATTTAACTATTTTTATTAAATTGTGATTGATTTAATATTGAAATATTTGATAATAAAAATTTTAGTATTATAATATGTATTATTAAAATTTTAAAATTAACTTTTAGATACTAAAATTTTAAAATTGAAATATGTAATATTAAAATTTTTATAGTAAAATTTTAATATTACATAGCTCAATCTTAAAATTTTAGTATTAAAATATAAAAAGTTAAAAAAAATTGATTTGCAAGGGGAAAATATTTATTGGGGGGATGTTAATTGCAAAGGGAATGCAATTATTCCGGGGAATTATACCCCAAAATTAAATTTTTGGCTAAAGCGTCTAATTGAATTCACATACTCTTCTGTACGTGGTGGACAACCCTGGATGTAATTGCTAGAGGGGTGGCGCCCTGTACCCCGGTGGTTGTTGATTGTTTGATAAAAGGAAGGGGGGTGAGTGAATTGATCAATAGGTTTTTTTCAGGGGGAATGTAGTACCTATATAACGTTGCAAATGCAAATGAGTCATACAGGACGTGCTCAACTGTCCTATACCCTCACAGTGTCTTCTGGCAGTTGAGTGCTAAGCGGCATATATCAATTTGAATAGGTACATCTTCCAACTTTTTGATGTTGGTTTTTAATATGCAGTGAAGGAGGATTCCCAGGTATACCGCAACATGAATTCTTTGTGAGGTATACTTTTCCAAGAACATGCATATTTTTTTGAATGTTTGAACTAACCTATTGATATAGGATGTTTGGTCAAACTTGAAGAGGGTTCTGGGGGCGTCCGACTTGAATCAGCCCCCCAGGCCCCGGTAAACAAAATAAATAAAGGTTCTTAAAGTATTCACAAGGACTGCATCCCTGACTTTATTTGACAGTGCCTTAAATACTTCATTAAAAATTGCAGTTTTCAAATATTCAGTTCCTATTTGCAAGTCAGTTTTTATTAAGTTCTTTTCATATTTATTGATTCTGTGAAGGGAATCTTTGAATGCTTTTGTATATATATTCATTGAATTTTAGTTTCATATCCCCACAAATTTCATTCATCTCTTTGAAGTTGATATTTGATCCTGTTTTATATGCTTCCCTTATCCATGGCAAACACCCCACAGGTGGTAAATATTTCCTAGCTTTAGCTTCAATACTTGAAAAATTATACATATTCTGTTGTACTATTTTATTTATTTGGTTTTTATTTATTTGTTTTACAGGGGCTACCAGTGACTGGTAACCCCCGTAAAATCAACTTGGCGTAAAAGCTGCCACTTCTGCAACCTCATCCCTATTCCTGGTGATGACTAAAATAAATATAAGTAAAACATAAAAAGACTTACTAATTGTTTCCTCTGTGGCCCCCTCAGCCACAGGTGCCACCTCAGCAAACTTCATGAGTGTTGGCTGCTCTTCATTCATTTTTCTAGGCTTAATTTTTCTTATCTTTCTTACAACTTGTGTTTCTTCTTGGGTTTCATTTGATAATTTTCTGTATTTTGTGAAGCGCTCCTGCTTCTTGCTTGTGTTTTGTTTTTGTCTGTTTCCATTTGATTATTTTCCTCTTCATTGGTCTTAATTTCCTTTGGAACTTCATTTCCTTTGATTAGTTTGATCTTCTTATTATTTTCTTTGGCCTGCTGCCAGAACTCCCACGGATTGTAGGCTGCATTGTTGAATTTCAGACTTGATAGAATTATTCCCTGGGAAATAGTAATGCTTATTTATTCTTTTTTTATAATATTTCCTAGTTTATTAATAGCATCTTCTTTTGACTGGATTAGTGGCTGGCCCTGGCTACCCAGCTTTCCTGTCACTATTTTCCTGATATTTTTTTCTATTTCAACAACCTTTTGAAGGTGTACTTCTATTTTTTTATCAAGTTATAGATAGTTGACATTTTGTTTGAATGCCATCAAAAAACTGGTTTTTATAGTACTATCTTCAACACATATATAATTTTCATCATATTAATAAAGTAAAGACAATAAACGCAAATATTGTTTTATAATATTGCAATCAGATGTCAACTCTTGATATTTTGATGTTATGTGCATAAATTAATGCATTTTGTATAATAAAATCCATTGTAAACGTGGCTTTTCCATTATAATTTAATGAAATGGACTGTGTTTATATTAGAGTGCCATTAATGCTTTGTACAAATATTGATACATAGTGCATTTTACAGCCTGTATATTTACCTATTGGTAATAATTCTGTAAACTTTTTAGTTGGATTTTGCAAGGTAATAATAATGTAATGTGTTAATAAATTACTGTTTATTTTCACTAATTGGCTGATTTTCTTTGCTGTGGCAATGGTGCATTTTCTGATATTTATGCACTAGTATCAAATTGGTTGGTTTCACATTCAATCACACAGTCAATAGGAAATCAAGCCGCCACCCTGAGACCAGATGTGGTTGGGGTGGCAGCTTGATTTCCTATTGCCTGTGCAATTTGATGTGAAACCAACCAATTGGAAACTAGTGCGTAAATATCAGAAAGGCACCATTGCCTCAGCAAAGAAAATCAGCCAATTAATGTCAATAAACAGTATTCTAAATAACACATTACATTATTATTACCTTGCAAAATCCAACTAAAAAGTTTACAGAATTATTACCAATAGGTAAATATATAGGCTGTAAAAGCACTATGTATCAATATTTTTACTAAGCATTAATGGCTCTCTAATATAAACACAGTCCATTTCATTAAACTATAATGGAAAAGCCACGTTTACAAAGGATTTTATTAAACAAAATGCATTGATTTATGCACATAATATCAAAATATCAAGAGTTGACATCTAATTGCAATATTTTAATGCAATATTTAAATTTATTGTCTTTACTTTATTATAAATGATGAAAATTATGTATGCTCATAATTTTAAGCTATTTGTAAAATGTACAACATTGTATTAATTATGGGAAATGTTGATAATGTAAAAAAATATTATTAATTATGAACTGAAAGAACAAAATCAATTTAATAAGTTGTCACAAAAAAAGTTTTATTTTACTGATCAAAGGACAAGTAGGGGAGGGAATGGGCAGAATGAACATCACCTTCATCTGCGTCTGTAAAAGGGACGGCATCAGAGGTAGTGGGATGGAATGGGTGGTGGTTTGGGAGTCAGGGTTGGAAGGCAGGTGGCTTGATGGGGGGTTGGGGAGGCAGGGTTTGTTGACTGGGAAGGGGCAGCAAGAGCTGATTGCTTCAATTGCTCAAATTCTTCTTCTGTCACATATACTGGCTTGACAAAACAGATGGACTGGCCTGGGGGGAGGCAGGGGTCCTTTCTGGACTTATCACTATCACTTGCATAGAAGATGATGAGGTCAAATAAGTCCTGGACAGACGCGGAAGGGAAAAGCTCATACCCCTTATCAATTTGGGTGCATAGTTTTTTGTAGGTGGCAGGCTTTAAGCGTCTGAGAGCAGAAGCAAAATTGTAGAGACATACATCTGAAAGATGCATGTTGGCGTAGTTGATGGGGTAGGACCAACAAGTATGCCCCGCAGCCCTGATTTCTTGGGTTGCCCATTCCCGCTGCTCCATCTCTGCACTCAGTACAACTGTGTGCACGGCGTTTTGTGTGGCCCACTTCTCCAGCATGGCCTTGAGCTCTGTCTGGTAGGCATACCCATCTGCAGTGTTCAATATTGCCGAGTAATAATTGATGCCCAATGGTGAAACTGCCAATAAAACCCCAACAAAATGATACAAGATTGGGCCGCGCTTGTACACATCAGATTGGATACACTTTTCTCCATAGTCTTGAATACTTGCATATATCTTAGCATACAACAGAAAGATGACGTCATTACGGGCCCTCATTTTCCTTCCTTTGATAAAATTAATAATAGTTGATTTTTAGGGGTTGGTATCCACCTAAATGGGGCCACTGAGAACTTGATTGGACAAGATTCTAGCAGCAACCACAACTCCGTGCATCCACAAATTCACTGTTCTTTTGTTGGTGAAGATGCCATGGAGTCCCAACTGGAGACGTACCTGGACCAGGGACATCCTTGGGTCACGTTCCATAATGGCCATAATAAGGGGATGGGCTGTGTCACCTTCAGTCAAAGTTCAGGCACTAGTTGGGGTCTTCTTGGTAGGGGGCCACAGTTGGTGTGGGCTAGCAGGGTTGCAGCCACAGTGGACTTTGCAAACCCTATTGCAGCCGCAATTTCTCCAAGGGACATAAGCTTCCCTTGCTTTTCAACTATTTTGAGAACAATCTCTGGAGTGATTAATTTTCTTCTGCTTCTTGCAGGCTGATTGGCTGGGGGAGGGATGTGTCTATCTTGGGAACTAGTCAATGCCATCTTATTGGCTGTTTTGGGCTCTCTGGGTGACCCCATGGCTCAAATGGCTGGTTCTGGATATCATTACTGATAAGGGATTTGGGTTGGCAGCTGCCTGTGCATGGTGGGCAAACAAGGCCATGCTGGAAGTTGCAAGAGAAAGAACATACTCCTGGGTGGTGCTTGCAGAGAGGCCTGTGGGTGGGGAGTGGCCATAGACAGAGGCTTCACCGTTAAGAGACCCAGCGTAGCCCTGCATGATTTTGTCAAGGCCAGGGAACAGCTTGTTGACTTGGTTGTTGTTGAAAGAAGATATAATAAATTTTTATTAAAAAACTTTAAACTCAAAAAGAGACGTATATTTTAGTCAATTTTATTGTTAAGTATGTTAAGTTGTTGAATATTATGCTCAAAATTTTAGCCGCCCTAAATTGGAATAGGGTGATTTTTGAGAGTGCCTATGATTCCTAAAAGAATTAGCATAAATCCACTCTAGATCCTTTAGCATCCTTTTTGAGACACCCATAAATTATATTTATTTCAAATTCTTTGCAATTATGATTTGAAATTTGGTTCTTGGATTTGACAATCCCGCAATTTCAGATTTGTTAATTTAATATGATATCTATGATTTGTTTGAAATACAGGAAATCTCAAATTGTACATTAGAATCCTGCATTTTGATTCATGTTCCCGCATTTGTTTATCGGGCTTTGTCTTTTGTTAGTTGAGTTATTCAACTCAAGAGATTTGAAATTTGCCAATTTAAATAAACCAAAAAAAGTCAAATTAAATGGTTGCTTTTATTAAATATTTTAATCTTCACTCAGCTGAGTTGCCCGCAAAAGTGATTTGAAATTTAGATCAAGGATTTGACAATCCTGCACTTTTACGTTCAGGTTCTGAATTTGCAGGATTAAGAATGTTGTAAGTGACGCTGTCAACACTTTACCCTTTTCATCATTTCAACCAATGTGTTAACAACTTCTTATATACCAAATGGTAAAATATCATATTCTCACCCCCAAAATATTATTTTTAATAAAGAATTTAATAACTTTGATAATTTTTTAACTTATTTTCATATTTTTTTCAATTTTATCATGTGAACAAAAACACACAGAAAATGGGTAATATTTGCTAGCCCGCTTAAATTAAATTAAGTGTACTATGTTTTTTCATAGTAAATTTTAAAAAATGTTGACAGTGTTAATGTTGTCAATAATAATGTCTACAATTTTTCTAATTTTCAGTGAGAATTCAGCTTTTTTTACTAGTTGACACTCATAATGTTGACACTTTTCATTTCTCACATATGAAACTTTATGTTTTACATAATATAATCATCTGATTTTTTGACATCTTGTATTTTTAACTTTTTCCCTTCATATTTTCTAATTTTTAAAATAAAATCTATGTCTAAATATAATGCTTTTACATAAATCTCTTGAATTTTAACTTGGTATTTTAAACTAAAAATAAAATAAAACTTTTACAATATTTTTTATATTTAATTTTCACTAAAAAGCCATACAAAGTTTACTTTTTATATAATGCTTTTTAAGTTGTTTTTTGTTGTTTAAATACAAAGCTTTAACTTAGAGCTTGTAGCTTATTATTTTAGGACAATAACACATCAAAGCAACAAAATGGTACCAAGCGTTCCTCCAAGGCCCCAAAGAAAAAGCCTGTTGTGTCAAAGAAGGCCACTCTTAAGCCCTCCCCAAAGCCTTTACCAAAGCCCTCTCCTGAGAAGAGCCCCGCTCACTCCACTGGGGGAGAGGAAACTGATGGTTCAGTTACTGACCACAGTTTCTATAAATCAGATTCTGATGAGGAGCCTACCAAGAAGAAGCGCTCAGCCCAAAAGTCCCCTCCCAGGGGAAAGTCTCCTGCACATTAGAAGCACCACAATAAGCCCCTTTCTGCTTCCCCACCCCCGCCAAACTCCCCCCTTCAAGCTGATCTGGGGATGGTTTAAAACCCCGCCCTGATTACTTCCCTGGCTTCTTCCATGCTCCTGCTGGCCCCTGGGACCCTCTTTTGGCCCACAACATCTGCAACATTGACAGAAAATTCAAGGTTCCCTCTTCCTTGCCAAAATACTTTCCAATCATGAGTGTAAAGGGTGGGCTGGTCATGGTGGCCAATGGGTATATCTTCAGCTGCAACAATGCCAACCGGGGCTTCAAGAGCCGCCATTACACCTATGAGGATCTCTCCTGACCAGTGCAGCTCAACACTGAGCGCTGGGACCTGGTCCAAACCATCAAGGGTGAGCATACCTGCATCATGCCCAACACCACCATAGCTTGCCTTCTCAAGTGGTATCTGGTGCAGGTGATGCCCACCTCCAAAGATCTTTTTGCCACCCAGCTGACCATGCTTGCGTGCAAGTACCTCTCCCCCACCAACCTCAAGAGGGTGCCAGCCCATACCCAGTTAGTCAAGTTTGTGAGTGATAGGCGCCAAGCCTCAAACCCCCTGGCCAAGAGCGCCACCACCATCAAAGAACTGGTCCTTACCAATACCCTCAAGAAGACAGAGGATGGTGAGATGTTCCTGCTTCATGAAAATGGGTAGGAAGTAGAGGATAGAATCATAGCCTATGCCACAACCCAAAATCTGTAGCAGCTCAATACTGCTACCACTTGGCTGTGCAACGGCACATTTGCAACCTGCCCAACCATCTTCAAGCAGCTTTGGGTCCTGAACAGGCAATCTTATGATCAGGTCATCCCCCTTGTTTTCTTTCTCCAGCCTGGTTTCAAGACAGAGGTCTACGCCAGAGCATTCAAAATTGTCCAAGATGCTTTGAGCTCTCTTCCTATCAATGTTATCCCCCCTCCCATTCACACCACCAGAACAAACACTTATTCTTCCAAGAAGAATGAGTCTGCCCAGGCTGCTGAGCAGCTAGCTTATGTGCGCTTTCTTGGGCCAAAGGTTATAATAATGGACTTTGAGCAAGCTCAGTTCAAAGCCTTTGAGGCCATCTTTCATGGGGAAGTTCAGGGCTGCTTCTTCCATTTTAGACAAGCCCTCATAAAGAATCTCAAGAGCAAGAAGGGCCTCTTTGACAAGTATCTTAATGATGGTAAAGGGAAGTGCCACTTTGCCATCACCTGGTTTGCTGCCTTGGCTTTTGTGCAGCCAGAGCATACTGGGATTGGCTTTGAGGCCCTCCTGGAAGATGCTTACATCAAGAAACACTCCATCATCTTAAAGGGCTACCTTGATTACTTTGAGGGACAGTGGGTAGGAAATAAGGTGACTGGATGGAGAGGGAAGAGCGGGGCCACCGCCCTTTAGAACTGTAAAAGCGCATGTATTAAGGGAGAGATGAAGACCACCTCCAGTCTTGAAGTTTGACACAAGCACTTGAAGGTGAAGTGTGGGACCAACCCCAAGTACAACAAGTTCTTCTCTAAGCTGCAGGAGGAGCAGGCTTGGAATGTTTCCAAGTTTTGTGACCTGGCCAACCGGGTGGCCCCTAAGAAGAGAAAGGTAAGGACCAGGACTATTAGGAGAACATCCAGAAGGTGGTCAAGAAGAAGTATAAGGTGGCAGAGATCAAGAAGTACCTAGAAGATGTTGCAACTACTCTTGCTGGTGGGTTTAATTAGCCTAATAAACTTTGCTTTGCTTTGCCTGGATTGTTTTTACTTTTGGAATTTTATATTTTTTAATTTATTTATATTGTACTAATCTTTTTTGATTTAAATAATAAGTTTCAGGTACAGTTTCAATGTGGTTTCAAAAGAAAAATCTTATATTTTGTTAATTTATCTTTAAGCTATGAGATATTTTCAGTTGTGCTTATATAAAGTATAATTAATAAGATATAGAGTTTTCTTATATTTTGTAGATGTTTTTATATATAAAATATCTTTAATTTTGTCTCATTGGAATTTTAATTTTTTTGGGAATAAAAAATATTTTTATAATAAAGAGTGTAAATTACATAGTAAATTGAAATATAGTTTTCTTATATCTCCTTATTCTTATTACTTATAGTATTTTTATTTCATTTTTGAACTCTCTGGAGTCATTTTAGTATAATAATGTATTTTAAAAAAATATTAAAAATGTTCAGGGTAAAGTGTTTTGTTAATTGAAAAAGTGTTGACATCCAGAAGACAACATTAGGTAAAACTGTGTTGTCACTTTACTATAGTGTCGGCATTAAAAGTGTCAACATGGCCACTGTCAACATTTTTAGTGTCAACATGGGCGCTGTTGCCACAATGATGGACCTGGTGCAAAAGAAAGGATCATATGCTATGCCACCTATATGAATCTAGAGTAACTGTGTGTCACTGAGACTTGGCTCTGTGATGGGACATTTGCAACATGTCCTAAGTTATTCTATCAGCTGTGGGTAGTGCATTCTCAGCTTGATGATAAAGTCCTCCTGTAAATTCACTTCCACCCCTGGCATTAGACCGTAAAATCTTCCCCCGCTGAATCAAGAAAGGTCCAAAAAACCCAGCCAAACCTCTTAATTCTTTAGAGGATTTGGCGCACACAGTTGACGAGAGGTTTGTGTTGGCCTACCCCACAGATTCATTGTCTTTGGCTGCCCCCTCCTGGGAAGAAACGCTGGTTAATTTGGACTTCCTATTGGCTTGGTGTTGCCCACATTTAAAAACTATTAGAACCAACCAATTGAATGTTGCCACATTGACAACCAACAACTCAAGTGAACTTCAAATACATAGGTCCTCTTCTAGCCAATCAAATGGGCCCACAGAAATTGGGTTGAGACATTCCAGTCCCTCTGGTTCTGTCCACACAAAAATTCTCCTCTGGCCAATCAGATTCAGTTCCATAAATCATGTGATCATTCCCCTCCTTTTAACACAGCAAGGGGACCTCCAGTCTCCTGATTGTCTATTTTCAATTAGATTAAAGGTTTGGTTTCAGTTAAAAACTTTAAATTTTATAGTGGTGGAGTCCCCAGTTTGGAGTCTCCCTATTACTAAATTTAAAAGTTTTAGTAGTGGTTATTAAGCTTACCTTGTGGCAGCCCGGTTTGAACCTGTCTCCTCCTCTAGCTCTCTCTAAAGAAGCTTGAGCGTATAGTTTCTTTGTTTTTGCTTTTGTTTACAAAAAACAAAACTCAAACTTAAGTTTTTCATTTAAAATTCAATATAATCTCTATTATAACTTTGAGTTTTCAGTTGAATTTCCTGTTTTGAACCCGCTTTCTGATTTTTCCCTTGCCCCAGGCACCCACAACCACGCCCAAGGCCCCCAGACCTGTTCTGCTGTTGCCTTTAACTACCAGCTTGTGGTTACCCCTACTGGGGTTTATTTTAATAATTTTTATCCCAAAAATCATACCATTCTACTCTAAAATCCAAGGAGAATGCAACCAGGATACTGCAGCTATTAAATTTGTTGTTTTTTCTTTGGGACCCTTTTTGCTCCTCCTGTGGTCAACTTCCCCAGACCTGTGGTCAAGAATCTCTTCTTCTGCGCACCTCATGAATGAAAATCCTCCCAGACTCTTGAGTCTTCCCAGAAACCTCTTTTATTCTGGAGAGACTGTGGTTAAGAGCTTGATGTGTGATGACCTGGATTTGGGTGATGTTGACTATGCCCCTCTTGCTCCTGTGGGTGAAGAGGCGTCAATGCCCCCCTTCCCTGACCTGGAGGAGAGTAGCTTGGCGCCTTTACGTGCTCCTGTGATGTCTCCTCCCACCCCTACCTGTACACCCTTGTTGCTCACAGGCTTGGCGCTGATGGCACTGAATGCATATTTGCCTCAGATGTCCTCTGTGTCCTCCCTGTGGTACCCCCTTTGAGCGGCCATCCCAGTTCTCCACTGGGCAGCATCCTGGTGGTTTGTTTTGCCCAGATGGGAGCCAAACTTAGTTATTTTATCCCCCTCTCTCACACCTCCCCTTTTCATATTTTCTTCTTCCTGGAGCCTCAGAGGAGATTTACCTAAGAGCATTCAAGATTCTATAGGAGGGCCTTAAAGCTATTCCCACTGAGACTGGAAAGAATCCTGGTCCATCAACAAGGTCCAATCCTGATGATGCTGATAAAGGTGAAGTCACCCTAGCTTCTGAAGAAAAGGAATGCAATAGAGCCCTTGGTCCAAAAATAATTATCATGGATTATGAGACAGTCAAATAAAATACCTTTGTAAAACCCTTCAATGGCAAGGTACAAGGTTGTTTCTTTCATTACCAGCAAGCTATTAATAGACACCTTAAGGGAAAGACCCTCTTCAGCTCTCTTACACAACAATATACAACTGGTAAATGCAAGTTTCTGATCCAAAAGTTTGTTGCTCTTGCACTTATTAAGCCTGAGAATGTTGGCCAAGGATTTGAGCTTCTCTGTAAGGACCCTTATACCTTGAGCCATGAAGCTGAGTTCCAACCCTTCTTTGACTACTATGAGCCACAATGGGTGGGGCGCAAGGTGGTCAGTTGCAAGGGCAAGACAAAAGCAAAAGCAAGCTGGAAATTCTATCAAGCTGTTCTCAAGTATGAAATGAAGACAGAATTGGGCCTGGAAAAATGTCATAAACATCTTAAGTCCTCCTTTGGTGTGAATAACAGATACAACACCTTCTTTGAGCACTTTAAGGCTGAACAGGGGAAGACTGTCTCCTCTATTTAGGATATGGAAGTAAGGTCTCCAAAGAGGAGAAGACAGCAAAAGGCTAGCATTTATAAAGAGCAGATCAAGTCAGCTGACAAGAATAAGTACAAGCTATCTGAGCTTGGGGAGCAGATAAGCAAGATTGCCACTGTACTCTCTTGTAATAAACCTCCAAGTTAGTTTAAAATAAACATTTTTGGCTCTTTATGATATCTTATTTTATAATTTCAATCTAAAAACCCAACAATATTATTTAGTAAGATACTTTAATTTAAAATGGTAGAAGGAATTCATGGTTTTATAAAAGATTTTTATTCCAGAGCCTGGATTATCTAGCTCAAATAGTTGTTTTAGTACTAAAGTATAATTAATTTTGGGTTGCTATTATATCAACTATTCTTGAAATAAGTGTTTAGCTTTAGTTTCTTTATTTAATGTATTTTATTTTTATCAAGAAATTTTTTTAGAAATATAATTTATAACCTTTTTATATGGTAAATATGATTATTTTATAGTGAAAACAGTTAATTTCATAGTAAATTATTTTTAGAGTGGATTTTTAGTATATTTTTAGATAGCTTTGCATTATTTTTTATTTTATTTTTGGATTCTAAATGATTATATTACCTTAAATAGTATTTTGGAGCTTAATTTTTATTAAGTAAAATGTTCAGGAAACAGGTTTTTGCTTGTTAAAAAAGTGTTGACTTCCAGTAGGCTACATGATAGGAAACTTTATCTAGACTTTTCTAATGTGTCAACCTGGGTATAAAATTAATTTTGACAATCAACATTTAGACAGTTGACATGCAGAAAGTTTGAATGTCAACTGTTCCCCTCTGATCTGGTGCCCTGCTTTGTGGCAATGAAAGCACAATCCTTCTCTATAGTGTTGTTGCAGCTCATCAGGTGTCATGGCTGGTATGGCTGCAGTGGGGCTTCTGGCCACTTGGGGTCAATGGGGAACGGTGCTGTGAGTCTCTTGGTTCAAACTTAGTCCCTGACAGAGTAAAGTTAGTTATTCTAACTCAATTGCAGGGGTGGGGGTGTTTGAGAAGGTCCTTTAAGCCAGGGTTCACACCTTTTCTGAATAGGATAGCAGCTAGTTTGTTGTCCAGCATATTACAGGCCTGTAGTTTGATGAACTCTTATACATAGGTCTGAAGGGGGCAGCAGTTTTGCTTGAACTCAAACAGGGTCATGAAGGCAAAGTGTCTGATATTTTGTTCCTTGCTTGTGGCCATCAGCTTGGCCTCAAATTGGGCATAGTCCAGGCTAATTTCTACATTGTTGGTAGTGGCTTTGCCAAATCAGTCTAAGGCGTCCCCTGCTAGCATGAAGACTACTCCCAAGACTTTGAATGTGTCATTAGGGTAAGCTGCAACATAAGCTAGAAAGTGTAGGCAAAGTAAAGGCTTGGCATGTTTAGCTTCCTCTAGACTGAGCATGCCCATCTGGGGCATGGTCACGTTGGAGGTAGATTGATTCACAATGATGTTTTGTACTTGGGAGGAGGTTGCTGTGGTTGGTTATTTTCCCTCTGGGGCATTCTTGGAGTCATCAAAGGTATGGGTCTTTCTCTTTTACATGGAGGAGATTCAGTCTGATAGCCATAAATAATAGTAATAAGTGATAATCATAAAAACAAACATACAAGTAGCCCCAAGTTCTAACAACAGCAACTGTGGTAAGTTTGACTCCCTGGTTATTGACTCCCTGGTACTCAACACTTTGTCAAGTAACAGGGAGTCAAGTGCTGCATATGTGAATCTATTAGTATTTTTGGCTTAACCAATTTTAAGCTAATTTTTACTAGTAATTTAGGGGTTCAAAACCAAAAACCAAGGTTAAATTTACTTGGAATCAACTCTGTTTAATAATTTGGTTAGCTAAAATACCAATATAAGGGGCAATTTATAAGTAAATTTACTAATAGAAATGCAAAAACCTGTGTTTGACACTCTAAACCAAAAAGTGACTAGTTTGACACTTTTTAAGCCAAATTTTAATTTTAATAATAAAATACATATGTGCTTATATAAAATTTATTATTTAATATTATATTTTTAATAAATAGTGTCCATAGTCATTGATTAAGCTCCCAAGCACCACTATACTGGATTTAGTGGTATAGACATTAATCAAATACCCCACTTGTTTTACATTATGTCATTCCTGGGTTTTTGGATTAAGTGGTGCCACATAAATTAAGCCTAATTTATTAAGAGATTTCAAATGTAATTTATAAAAAAATGAAACTTGACATCTTCTTTATTTGACTCTATCCACTTGACACCCAATTGGTTTCAGATTTAACTAATTAAAGGCTCAGAATTAAGGCTAAATTAATATGTGACGCACTATGAGCGCCACTCAACACTCCCCCACTTGACACTTTAACTTGGGGATTAGCACAGAGAGCTTCTTAACGTTTTAACTAACACTATGGTAAATAATTCACTCCCAGCTCCTCACAGCATACCCTAATCACTAATAAACACATTTTCACTCATTTACTTTTTTAACTTATGTTGTATTTTTTTAATTTTTGAGCATATGATACTGCCTTGCTTTTGGGTTAACTTTCAAACCCGTTTTAAATTTAAGCAAGTTTTATATGTAAAAAACATAGTAAATTTGATGTTTCTGCACAACTCTAGCATACTCAACAGTGAGAATTCAGCTTTTCCCAGCTGATTGACTGTGCTGAACTTGACGCTTTACTATGTTTTGAATTTTCAACTCCCAATAAAAAAAATTCCACATAATAATTTTTTTGCAATTATAATCTACTACTTTTACTGCTACTCTCCATATAATTTTTATATATTTTTTTGATTTTCAGTTAAACTTTTACACTGATTTAACACTAAGATGTTATGCTGAATCTAATATCTTTGATGCTTCATCATAAATTCACTTATTTTCTATGTTTTAACCTTTATATCTATACTTTGAGTTTCTATTTTGCTTCTATGTACCTTTTTATGTTTTTTTCTTGATAAATAAAACTTTATTTGCATACTTTTCATTTAACTTTTGCTTTGTTTTACCTCTGTGTTTCATATCTTTCATACTTCTATTATTTACAATGCTAAACCCTTCTTTAGACAAAATCAAACAAGAACAGCCAACAGCCCAAGCGCCAAGCCTCCAAGGGCTCCAAAGAAACTGCCTCCACTCCCAAGCGTGCCAAGAAGCCTGCAAAGTCAAAGTCTCTGACCCCATCTCCTCCCACTCCATCTTCTCCTACTCCTCCCCCCTCCACCCTCATCTTCCACATCCCCTTCACCTTCCTCCCCCAATTCCTCAAATAAAAGTGATGACTCCCTCACTGACCACTCTTTTTACAAGTCAGAGGCCAACTCTGAACCCACCAAGAAGCTCCATATCAAGAAGTCAAAGGCTTTCAAGGAGCCCACTTCTTCTTATGGTAAGAAAAAGGAGGCATTCAAGCAGGCCTCAAAGAACCCTTTCCCTCCCCCTCCTGATGGCTCTTCCCTCCCTCCCTCATCTGATCCCCAAGATGAGCCTGAGGAGTACTCCAAGAAGTTCAAAGCTTCTGATCATGTGGCTTGGGATCCACTGGCCATCCACAATATCTGTAATGTGGATGAAGAGTTTAAAGTCTCCAAGCGCTTCCCCTGGTACTTCCCAATTATGTCTGTAAAGAGCAGCCCTGACTATGTTGCTGACAATTACATTTTTAATTGTAACAATCAAAAGCACCAAACCAAGAGCAAGAACTTTGTCTGTGAGGATAAGACTTGCGGAGCCCGTCTAAACGCCAAGGGCTGGGAGCAAGTAACTGCAGAGAAGGGGGAGCACTCTTGTGAGCCCTCCAATCATTTAATAACCTGGATGTTAAAATGGTACCTGGTCCAGGTGATCCCAACATCCTCTCACCTCCGAGCATCTGATCTGGCTATTAAAGCCCTGTAGCACTTAAAACCCAACAATCTCAAGTTAGTGCCAACTTAAGAGCAGTTGGTTAAGTTTATAAGCAATAAGCTTATTGCCGCCATTCCCCCTCCCCCAAGGCTTTGGACGTCTTCTTGGAGCTTACGCTTATCCACAAGCTCAAGCAGCTTCCGAGTGGGGAGCGCTTCCTCCTCTATGATGATGGGCCTGCTGCCAAAGACCACATAATCTGCTACTCAACTCAGAAGAACCTGCTGGAGTTGAAAAGGGCTTCAACCTGGCTAGTTGATGGTACCTTTGCCATTTGCCCCTGGATGTTCAAGCAGCTCTGGATGATCCATGCCCAGATTGACATCCAGGTGATTCCACTTGTGTTCTTTCTTCTTCCTGGAGCCACTGAGGCCATTTACACGCGTGAGTGCACAATACTCTGCCAAGCAATTGCCCTCCTTCCTCTTGCCAACAATGAAAAATCCAAGAAGACCCCCCACACCTGCGCCAACCCACCTGCCTCTGACAAGGACCAGGCCACCCTGGACTCGGAGGAAAAGGAGAGGCTAAGAGCTCTTGGGCCTTGCATGTGCATCATAGACTTTGAGCCTGCTCAGTTCAATGCATTTGAGCAGCTGTTCAGCAGGGAGGCTCAGGGGTGCCACTTCCACTTCCAACAAGCAGTTGCTTGTAACGTGCAGGCCCACACTGAGCTTGGTAGGTTGAGCCAGAGGGATACTTTGGACACCTGCAGATTTTTGCTGGCACAATTCAGTGCCTTGGCTTTTTTAAAGCCAGAGCACACTGCACAGGGGTTTGAGGTGCTCTCAAAGGATCCTTACATAGTGAAGCACCCAGAGTTCAAGCCTTTCCTCAAGTACTTTGATCCCCAGTGGATTGGGAAGGTTGTTGCGCAGAGGCAAGGCCTGCGCCAAGGCCAGTTGGAACATTTACCAGGCGGCTGTCAACGGGGAGCTGAAGACCACTTTGGCATTAGAGGCTTATCACAAGAATCTTATAGCCAACTTTGGGCTTCATCCAAAGTTCAATAAGTTCTTCTATCTCCTGCAGCATGAGAAAGAGAAAACAATCTCTAAGCTCCAAGATCTCTCCAACCGCGTCCCCCCATCAAGCCAACCACCCGCTGTACCCTCTTCACTAAGGCCATTCAGGGTGCGTCCAAGCGCAAGTATAAGGCCTCTGAGCTTAAGCAGAAGCTTGAGTTTATTGCCACTTCCCTCCTGGAAGGGGCTAAAATGAAACAGGAAAAGAAGGATGAGGAATAAACTTGCTTGCTTGCTTGCTCAGTTATATGATTTTTACTTTTAACTTTTAACTTTTTAACTTTAATTTTTACTTATTAGCTTTGATCATTTAGTTTTTAGTTTTAATTTTTAAGTTTTTTAATTTAATTAGATATCAGTGATTGTTATATGTATGCTTGGTAAGTTTGAGATGAATAGCTATAGTTGAAAGTGATTGAAATATCTTAATTTTTGTTAATTTCCAAATAAAACATATGATATTCACAGTTGTGCTTATATGAACTATATCAAATAAATATTGATATTTCTTCGTATTTTGAATAGATTCTATTGTTGTGTTTTTGTTTAATTTTTTCTCATTGAAATTTTAATTTTTATGGTAATAAAAAATATTTTTATAATGAAGAGTGTAAATTACATAGTAGAATGAGAAATAGTTGCTTTTTCTCCTTATTTTTATTAATTAAGGTGCTATTTTTATTGCATTTTCGAGCTCTCTGGGGTCACTCTAGTATATCATAGCTGTAAGGCTTAATTTTTTATATTAAAAGTTTTCAGTACATAAAGATTTGTTAATTAAAAAAGTGTCAATTTCCAGTTGTCGATCAGGGCAAAAGCTGAATTCTCACTTTACTATAGTGTCAACTACCAGGGAGTCAAGTTTAAGGGAATCAATCACCAGGAATTCAAACTTACCACAGTTGCCCTAACAACATCTTGGGGCCCAGGTTACCAAGTTTAGGTGGATTGTTTAGTGTCAGGCTACCAGGAGTACCATGAATCCCCTTCAGGTGATGGAGGAGCAGATGCAGATACAGGCATGGCCCACCAGATGATAGGATCTAACTTCTCCAGGTAGGAGAGGGCCTTTCCAGTCACTGCCCAGGGTCTAGCCGCTGGCAAGAAAGAATCAATCAACCCTGTAGATGTCAGGTATTTCACTCCCAGGAGTTAACTACTCTGGCCAGTGGCATCAGAAGTGGGGGGTTGAGGTGGTTGGTTTGGGCACCAGGGGTGGTTCCATTGGGCTAAGTAGGCAGCAGGATTATTGTATTTTTTGTTTAATATTAAAGGGTATATGGTGATTTCTTTGCCATCACAAAATTATTTGATAGGGGTACTTGGAAGCATCTGGACAAGTGTACCACTACAAGTCTTCCAATGTTCATGGTTTGTGATCAGGGTTGTGAGGATACTCATTGAAGTGCACAGGACCAAACAGAACTTTGGGGGTGTTAGTAATCAAATGATTCTGGTTTGTCAGCTGGTGCTTGGTGTTTAATTCCTGAGGGTGAGTACTAATGCTTAGGTGATTGAAGATGGAAGAGTATCAGAAATATGTATGTAACTAGATTGGTGAACCAAAGGATCATAACAACTTTATTTGGTAAGAATGACAATACATAATTTTCTCTGATGCTTCTGGCTTATATAGTCATTCACATACAAATGCCTCTGGGCTTATTTCTTGTGATATCTGGGTGACAAGGTTTGGCATCTCAAATTCTGTTGGCTGCTTGTCATTGTTTTTTGGTCTTCATGAACAGCTTCTTGGATTGCTGGTGGCCTATTTTTTCTTGGCTGGTCATTGGTTCTGAAAGGACTGGCTGCAGGTGTCATGGGGTCAGTTCAAATTTGGTATCATTCTTAGAATGGCTTGATAGGCATTTTTGAGGTTGATGAACTTGATTCAAAAGGGGTACCCAATTGGAAACCCCAAATTACTAAATAGAGGGTGGGCTTGAGCTAGGAGCCCTGGGCAGCTAAAATTAGCCTTCCCAGGCCCAGCCAAACCCACCAAGACTTGGGAATAGCTTTTGGGGCCCAGAACAGGCCCCACAGCTGTTTCCAGGGCAGGAATGGTTCCTGCACCTGGATTTTTACTTTTCAAAGAAAATCCAGGTGCAGTTAAATCCCTGCCACCCACTTACCACGCCTGGTGGCTGGGAGTGGGTTTGATTCCTGCCCAGGGCTTAAAATATGTTACTGTTATAACAGTGTTTTTGGCTGCAAATATATATACTTAATTATCTGATGACATCCCACAACTTTTGCTTTATATCCAACATATCATCAGACATAAGAGAAGGAGGGGCATCCATCTTAGGCGCAGAAAGCTTGTCCACTTAGGCTTAGAGTTTTGCAATGAAACCAGAAGAGGTAGCTCTTTTTTGAGCAAATTCCTTTTGTAGCTCAATAAGACCTTGAGCAGCAAGGGCAGTCACTTGCTGTAGCTGGTCAAAGTAGTAGGCACTGAACACATTGAGTTATTCCATGAGTTGTTTGAAATCAGAGAGATAGGTGTTCAGGATGGAGTCCACTTGGGTTTGCCAGGGCTGCTGCAACTGATAGAATTCCTGCAGAAGTTTCCTGGTATATTCAGGGATGAAAAAATGTATCTGCTCAATGAAGATAACCAGATTCAATTGGGAAGCAGTTGAATCATGTTGGTTATCAAACACCAGATAGAACAGGAAGTGAAACCACTGCTGACAAGCAACAAACTGGTCCCAGTGATTGGTTACAAAGGCTTGAAGGGACAAAATTTCTTGAATGTGAAGTCCCAGCACCATCTGGTGATGGGATAAAGAAGGTTGGACAAAGAAAAAGAGCATATGGTTAGCAGAACCCTCTTCTGAGAGAAGATGTTGCAGGAACTGTGAGGCAACAGTTAACTTGTAATACTCTTCTCAATTAAACTGTATTTGAAGGCTGGGAATGGCCCCATCACAAGCTATTCCAAGGGCTATTGCCATGACCTGTTCCAAGTCAGGGGTACACATAGATAAGCTACTAGGTGTGGGTCATTTCCTAGGTTCAACACAGTGGGTACAATAGGTGGGTCCAAGATGTTCTCTTCAATAGGAGGACTGATAATTTCAGGTCAAGGCAACTCTTGTAGTAGAAGAGGAGAAGGTCCTGAAAATGTAATGGCAAAGGGGGTAACCAAGGGTTTGCAGCCCCTGTAGTGAGCATAATTTTTGTTGTGTTCTGAGGTGCAATACAGAAACACAACAGGAAATCTTAACCTTAGGATTGTGTTTGTACTAAGCCTTGGGTTGGTTGATAGGGAAGGTGAAGCAATTACCTTGTGGCCCTAAATAGTAAATCTCTGCTATTTATGGCAAGAGAGGTGCCAAAGTACTGGAAGACACAAATGCAAAAAGGTAAATAGAACTTAATTTTTATTGGTGAAAGTGAAATAGAATATATATTGTTTGTTGTTACCACAAAACAATATAGGGGCAGTGGGGTCACTTGTCACAGGTACTGGTGGGGCAAGTGAGTTGCACAGAGCAAGAAAGACAAACAGCTGAATTTTCATCTTTGAGAATTAACTCATTTTGAGGTATGAAGGCAAAATCAAGAGATTTGTCCCCAAAAAATACACCAAAGGCAAAATTGTAAGAGCATGAATATGGGCATTCACAACAGGCATAAGCACTTTGCTAATGTGGTGCTCCATAATCCTAAAGGTAGGGTTTTGAAAGCTGAGCATCAAACAGGGAAAACACAACATGGCTAGTATCTTCTTACACAAAGGAACCTCTATATTCTGGGTTCTGCAAGTAGTTTAAGAATTTTAAGTCTGGTGTTAGGTTTTGTCAGGGATTCCTTCCCTGACTCCATTAATAGTATTTGCAACAGTAATTACACATCAAAAACACAACAACCCAGCCACCAAATTATAGACACTAGTTTGTTTAATATTGTGGATGGGAACGGGGATCAAACTCAGAACCTGCAAGAAACACTGATTGTTAGTCCAAACACAACTAGTCAACTTACTTTAACTATATATAATCACTCTATTGAGTTGATTTTTGCTTTTGCACTTTGAATCAAGTACAAAAATGTTAGAAAATTAGATGATAACGGCACTTACCGTTTGCCTGCTGATTGGCTGCCTTGGATCATCTTGACGGCCACAGATCTGCTAGAAGAGCCTGAAATTAAGGCTCTGCTCTTGAAGTTATTATATCTTGCTTAAGAGACCCACTTAAATTACCAAGATCTTGTGGTTTGCTTTGTTTCTGTCTCTGTAAGAATCAGATTTATATTACATATACAGGCCACAATCAATACCCATCTATTTCAGGTATTAATTTCAGCCATGATATTCATGCCAATTATTGGTAAATCCCTCTCATCTCCCCTTTTATCCTCTTAAATTGTCCAGCCTCTATTTTGAGGCTATTTAAGTGCAACAACTTTATCAAACTTAGTTGTTCCAATAATAAAGATTTTACTCTGTATCTGCCAATCCATTACCTTCTGATATCTTATTTTTGAAGCCATGAGAGGAATCCTATTCCTGTTCTGCTTTCTAGCTTCCTTCTTGTCTGTGATGTTAACCTTTGAAAACCCAAAGCCCACTACTGACTGGTACAACTTCTCTCCAGATGACGTGCATCAAAAGGAATCCCTAGCACATGGATGGTTCAAGTACCCTCCGGTCACTGGGGAGTAAATTCCAGTATGGTTGCTTGTCCCCTCCTCCTGCTGAACCTTCTCTGGTTAGACCTTGCACCTCCTTCTACCTTTTAACATATGTGATAGGATACTATATGTTGGGTCATTTCAGCTCTATGTTTGGAAGATTTGCCTACTTGGGTCACCTTGGACATATTGCCATTATCACAGTTTCCATTGGCTTGGTAATAGAAGGGCTTAACTTAGGGGCCTTGGCCCATCAATTAGGGAACTTTTTTCCTGTCAAGTGGGTCCCTGACAGGCTTATTTGATATTTTTATTAGGGTTCTCTGAGAGCTTTTTATAGTTGGCAGAGGAGAGAGAAGGAAAGGGGTAGTCATCCTGAACATTAAGGCCTAGACTTAACATAAACTGAGCTATTCTTGAAGGGCTGAAACATCTCAGAGAATATTCAGAAAAGAAATTGGCTTAATTGGGTGCATCAGAAACATCTAGATATTTATTTTTGGATCAGGTAGTTGCAACAAGAGAAGGGCTGTTTCTTAAAAATAATGTCTAGAATTGGGTTTTAGAATGAACACTTTTAAAGGAAGTTATTATAAGTGTTGCCAGGAGAAAGAATAATAATCAAAAACAATAGTGGGGTAAATTAATGGGTCAACAATTGTTAAATATATTATCATTTTGATGGGTCACTAATTGACGCATCTGAGGCTAGCCACATATGCTTTGATTAGTCATTAATTGTCATAATAATTTTCATTTTGATGGTTCACTCTACATTAAATCTGCAACTAGATGTGTATACATTAATTAGTGGCTAATTAATTACTGATCCTTTAAGTTCATGATACACTCTCTGATCAAAAAAGCAAAAAAAGGCACCAGTTTCCTAGTATTTTTCCTATATGACAATAGGCCCAATTAGTTATTTCCTGCAGGTGACATCCTGTACCACAGCTATAAAACACATCAATCTTTTTGAGCACCTGCTGCACATCTGTGGTTTGATAAAATTTTGGCTTATGTTATTGTCTTGCCCTTTTACATCACTCATGTAAGGCTTGTATGTGATATCAAGAACAGGCTTCATTCTCTCTATAATTCTAGCAGAAATGCTATCTCAGTGTTATACAGGGTTGTATACAAAGAGCATCTTTTCAGTGGTAATGTTGTTTACTGTTCTGGTGGTGGTCACCTTGATGTGTTTTCTGGTCAGCTTTGGGGTTGATGCTAGCTGCTCTTCCAGTCTGGCTGCCCTGGGCTTTATCTTGTGTTTTTGTGGTTTAGGTTTCACCACCTGCTTCAACACAACTCCTGACAATCACCTCCTGGACTACAGTCACTCTGTTCTTTGAATCATGAGGGCGTTCACATCTGTGGCATACTCTTCCAGCTTCTTGGTTATATTGTTATGATGCATCTAATTTGGTACAGTAGTTTTTAAACCTGTTGATATAAACATATATTATTCAGTTTAGAACGCATGAACTCAGTCACAAAACATATTTCAACTGGAATCAGTTGAAGGTTAATTTACTCAATAAAGCTTTCATTTATCTAGGGCCAGAAAACAAAAATTGGTTAACCACAAAAAAATAAAGCAAATACTAAATTCCAAAAATGAGATAGCAAACACATGGAACTCAAATTCATAATACTCACAATCCAGTCATTTGCTGAAGCATTCCACACCAAATTTGATTGTGAGTGTGTGGCAAATATGATACAAACAGAGAGTGTATGAGGTTCAGTCACAAAAGTGATGAACTCAAACACAAAACAACTCATTTTTAAAAAAAAAATGATTATTTTTGGGACTCAAATTGGAAATAGTGGATTTCAGGAGTAAATTCACCAAAATCTATTCAGGGAACTAAAGCATTATTTTCCAAGTACATGCTTCTAAATTTGAACATTTATGGCTGAGAGACTGTAACAAATCCAACTGACAAAGTTGGATTCTGAAAACCCTCTATTGGATAACAGATTTCCCCTTTTCTGTTCTTTATCCAATCATCTCCCTCATTCCATATTCATTATGGAATTTTTAAATTTTTTTCTAAATAAATACCATGATAGCTTCCTGAGAGTTATCTTGTTTTTCTAAAAAATTATAATAAAAGAGTAAAAAACAACAAAAAACCCAGTTTGGCATAAAAATCAACATTTTGAAATTTGATTTTAACTCTCAAAAAAAAGTTATGCAGAATTTTTTTCTTGTTGTTTGATAAAATGCTTCAGCTAAGCTTTACCAAGATTATTTTACTCTCATTTGCAATTCTTATGACCTTCTTCAATAGTTACCAGAGTTTGTGGTTGTCTCCCTCCCATAACTGGTTCCTGTTGGCTATGGTCTCCGTGGTTTGGGGCCTGATCTGATATACCTTGCCAAATGCCTTTGTGGCAAGGTGGAGCACAGGCCCCATTTGTCACAGAGACTGGCTCAAAAGGGAAAACACTTAAAAAAATTAATTTTCTATAATTACTTTTTTGCTTTTCTTTTTAAAAGATTTTTTTTGCTTTTTATTAGTATGAGTTCTTTGAGTGAAAGTAACACTTAATGAAATAAGCCTGTTGAAAATAGGAGATATCTTCCTTTAAAAATTGGCACACCAACTTGTGGTCAATCTAGCACCAGAGAAACCAGTGGTCTGATTCTAGATTGAGCACAAGTTGGTGTGCTGATTTGCAAATAAAGACATGTCCTTTTTTCAATAGGCTTACTGTAAATTCAGAGCCTAAAGATAAAAATGCGGGATTCTCAAATTCTTTTGCATGAACTCACCAACTTAATGGAGTAATTTACATCCCAGAAAAATGACTTTTTTATATAAAAAGATGAAAAATATTCCAGTAAGTTGGTGAGTTTACGCAAAAGAATTTGACAATCCTGCATTTTTACCTTTAGGTTCTGAATTTACAGTATTTTGTTAAGTTAAACTGGGTGCAATAACTGAGGTGTGTCTGGTCTGAGCCAAGCACAAAGACACCACATGTACACCCATTCTGATTTGCTCTGTTGTTGGGATGTATCCATTTTGGTATTAAAATAAAATAAAATTAAAATCAGCTTATCTATATAATTTATTTATTTTAATTTTTATCTCTTCATATATAGTAGCATGAAAGCTAGTAGTCACTACTGTTTATTTCAAATTGGATTTTTAGATTTCTATATTATTTTTTTGGTTGTAAATGTGCACTGTTGATCATGAGTTTGGATAAATTTGATTTTTTATTGATTCTAATCCCAAAACAGACACTCAGAATATTTATTTTCTTTTCAGATTCTAGATTGCATTTTAATTAGAATAATCTGGTAACAGCATTATAGATTCATCCATGTGTTTTGATATTTGATATTTATGTTGTCTGTTTCAGTTGCTATTGAGGCTTATTGTTAAATCAAGTTTGTAACTTTTGTGACTGAGTTTCATACGTTCACCAAAAACATAGTAAACATTTTAGATATGTTCTGTGACTGAAACTTATGCATTATAGTGCTTGGTACATTTGTTATTAAATTGTTAAGCATTTGTTCCCAGTTTGAATAAGTTGTTGTATGATTGGACATTTTTGCCAAATAGCGCTCTGTCAGGAATTTATACTGACTTTGTTTTACCTTAAATATCTTGGCAGCCTGCCAAGCCATCTATTAGAGAAGCTTCCAATATTACTAGCAGGCTTAATTGATCTGAGAAGCCTTTGTGAAGTAGATTTGGATCACTTATTACAAGAACAACCAGGAATACTATAGACTCCAATTATGACTGGTTCCCAATTGGCTAGAGTTATTCTGGAATACTCTAGCAAACTGCCGGGTTAGTTATTATGGGTTTCTCCAAGGATCAAAAAGAATGTGTCCAATTTGCACTAGCAAACCACCAGTGCCATTGCAAATTCATGCAAGAAAGGTTGCCCAGGAACAAATTGTCATGTGCTAAAAATAGAGTCATAAATTAGCGCTGCCACCGCCGGCACGCTAATAGATTATGTATTACTCTATGGCAATTAGTACCCAGCGCAGGATATTATGATATGGAATCCCATGCCATTGCATGGATGCCTAACTCTGGGGGTTGATGCTGGCAGTCTGGGGGTGAAAAGACTACCAAGCAAGAGTTAGATGCTCCAGATGATCTTATCCTGGCAAGAGAGCGCTATCTCTATAAAAGCCCTTCCATTGGACTAATGGAAGGCAGACAATAATACCAAGATCCTATTGTAGAACCTTTTCACAGTAAAAGAAGATATCCAAGTTCAAAGCTCATTGTCAGTACTTGAAGAACTAGCAAGTTTCCTGTATAGAAATCCGCTTGGAAGTTGCCTCTCTTGGACATTGCTAGCTGTTGCCTTCCCAAGGAAATACCAGATGTTGCAAGTAACGCTTGTTGCCATACAAGCTAACTATCAACACAATGCCTAAGATTACTGAACTACCCAATAAAGCAAATTTTAATCAGACTGCCAGGTCTGAGAGCAGAACCAAAAGTTCTGACACACTCATTTTCTGTGAAATTATCTTCTATTTAGATCTATCAAGTTGAAACACATTTTTTGACTGAGTTCATGTGTTCTAAACTGAATAATATATGTTTATCTCAACAGGTTTGAAAACTACTGTATAAAAATAAAAAGAAATCAAATCAGTCTATCTATATAATTTATTTATTATAATTTTTATCTGTCCATATATAGTGTGAAGACTCCAGAATAATATGGTAGACTTAACCATTATTCCCCTGGCTAATTGGTTAGACAGCCAATTGCTATACAGCTGGAAAGATTAAGGAAAGCATCAGCTGATCCTGCCCCACGCCTTGGCTAATCATCACATTGAGTATTACTCCAAAGATTGATCCTGATCCAATTCTGATCCTCCCATTGGATTGACTCTGATTGGATAAGCTTGATGATACCTGATCTCAAGCACAGAATGCCTCACAGCCAATAAGATGGTTTCTGCCAAACATTTGCGCTTGGAGACACCTCAAATTCTATGACTAATATAGAAGGTCATTTAAAAATAATAATGCATGATGCAAAAACCCAGTTGATAGGGTAACCAAACTTGCATATGCATAAACCACAAACCAGATACCGCCAATACACTGATGAGATAAACTGAGGTCTGGTAATCTATTGAAGTCCCATGCCAGACCAACATGGCTGCCTAACTCTGGGGGCTGAAACTAGAAGTCTGGGGAACAGATAGACTGACTAGTAAGAGTTGGAAGCATCAGATTATAATCTGGCAAGAGGGCTTATCCACCCTATATAAGGTGCTCTCCTGATTAGAGATTGAGCATAATATTCACCCTTGAAGATAGAGATTAAAGAATCTCTATTGATGTATCACTACTAGCCAACACCTAGTAGTCAGAAGTATCCAAGTATAATGTGCCACTGTTTACTTGCAGACCTGTGTGTTTTCTCCTACAGACTTGGAATACTACCAGGCTGTAGCCTCACCTAAGACCCAATTGATAGCACAGATTGTCCTCATACAATCCATATCAACATCCCTACTATAATGAACAATAAAGGTCTTTCCTCAAGACCCCAAAATCTTGACAGTGGTGCTCACTACAAAAACAAGCTGCCATTGGTGTCAAGTCAAGGCGCTGACTTGCCCCTTTCCTGCCCCAGCTTTGTTGATAAGTATGGGGGGATGCATGGACACTAGTGAAACTGAAAGGGGCACTAGTCTCTGCTTGGCTATAATGCCACACTGAGCCGTTGAGCTCCAAGACAACTACCTCCACTTGGACCCTTCCAATGTTCCAGGACCTCATCAACCTCAACAGCATTCCTTAGAAGAAGTCTGTGCTATGCTAGACGCACTCCTACATGGTTGACAACATGAAGGGGCCCAACAGAAGACGGAGTTCCCTCTGTTCAGCTACAATCTTAATGCTGCCAACCTTTGGACTGCATATTGCCAGTACCAGGAAGCTAACAGCATACATATCAGTCAACTGTTGAACAAGGAGAAGGGGCAATTCAAAAACTTCATCTTGTACTTTGTTCACCCAAGCATTAAACACTTGCAGCAACTTGTTACAAGACAAAGTTTAGAACTTGCAGAGTTGGGGGCTAGCTGCAATGAATTGCAGGAAGCCCACTTAGCTACCATCAATAAGCTGAACACCAGCTTTGATTCATTGCAGGGTATCCTGAGAAACCTATTTGAGACCACCAACTATACCCACTTCAGAGTGGATGAGATTGTACAACAGTTTAATTCTCAGGTTGGACACATTGTTGCCAATTGCTTCAAAAGCACTGACATAACTCCACAGTGGATCAACAATGTGACAGCCCACTGTATTAGCCTTACCTGTAGGGTTGACAAGTTGGCTCAGCATCTGACCCAGAGTGAAGGGACTCCTGATAAAGAAGCTCTGCGCCGTATGCTGGACAACGCTGACAATAGAAGTACCAACTGTTATAAAAAGCTAGTGGCTTACATTAACAAACTGGCAAGTAAGCTAGACAGCCTGAGAAATGGGAAGTTCCCTGCTCTGATGGGCATTGCTTCCCAAGAGCTTTCCTCTGACCCCCACAACTGTTACCTGTACCACAACGCTTATGTGGATAACAAAAAAATCTTTGGGAGAACATCAAAAGCATACAAGAGCCTGCCAGCTTGCTTTACAAGAATCTCAAATCCACACGCAAACAAATTGCCCACCTGGAAGAAGGTTGCATGAAGGACAAAAAACGTCATGAAGCACTAACCTCTACAGTCCTTATGCTGGAGGAAAACCACAGCAACCTACTGGAACAGCTGGTTCAAGAACGTGCAGCAAGGAAGGAGATGGAACTTAAGTTTGCTACAAGACTAAGCAAGCTTGAGACTCAGGCTAGCAGAGCAGGCAGTAGCAGCTCTGGCCAAGGCCTGTCACCCCTCCCTGCCTCTTCTTTGGAAAGGCAGAAGACTTCCTCTCCTGATTACTTCCATGAAGTAGGTTCTAATTGTGAAAGTAACGGCTCTCAGTACACATTTAATGTGCCCATGGGAGTTGCGGCACTGCCTCCTCTCACGCCCATGACCTCCACCAGACTTCCTTCTATTCCCGCCAGAAGACAAATGGCCACTCCTATAGAAGAGACCTTGGTACCTGACTATAAGTTCAAGCCATTAAACTTACCTAAATTTGATTGTAATGGAAACATTAGAACATCCATACAACTATTTGAGATGTCCATGAGAGGGTCATTGGATCACATGAAGGCCACCACCCTCATTTATTCCTTGGACCCTGCCAGTGTAGACGTTATAATGCCACGTCTACCACAGGAAGAGTGGACATACACAGACGCCAAACAGGCGGTCATCAATGAATTTGGCAGTGAGACTAAACTCCAGGCCAGAAAGGCGGAGTTTAGCAATATCTCCTTCAAGAAATATGAGACTGTCTCTGACTTTGCCAACCAATTCTACCATGAGGCACAGATTCTCCTTGGAGCTGGGGTACTTTATGATCTTGATTGCTGCATCATCATGAGCAGAGCTTTACAGCCTTAATGTGAGCTTGCCAACGTGATGTTTTCAGTTCTCAACCAGTCTAATGACACGCAGAGGATTGCCAGCTATCTCAGCAGACTTGGTTTGCAGTTTGAGGCCCCAAACAAGGGACAGTCAGGTAAAAGTTTTAACAACTTTAAGGAGCAATCCTGAACTCCCAAGCCAGACAAATACACCCTACACAGACAAGTCAAAAGGAGAAAATAAATCCTATTGTAATTCTGGTAAATACAATAAGTGTGGAAAGTGAGGCCACTTTGCGGCAGAATGCCAAGGAGGAAAGCCTAGTTCCCCTTCTGTCAACGTGGTCATGGTAGCCAAACCTGCCAAGCAGGGAAAAGGGAAGGCAGGCCAGTAATGGAATGTACTGGACCCACCAATCCCCTTCCCATTCCAAAGGACCCCAATTGAGAAACAGTCTTTCAGCGCCGTGAGGTCAGTGAAACTGACCCCTTGACTATCAGCAAGGAGGCAACACCTCCCCAGCCAACAATCCTGGGCACGTCTACAACCACTATCTAGCCCCTTCCTGACTTATTCTTACCGGAGAAGAACTTTGAGGAGGACTCTATCCATAAGCTAGCAGCAGACAACCTGTATATGATCCCTACCCAAGGGAGAGGCTGCCCCAGGAAAATTGACGCCAATGCAGTAGAGACCATCTCCAAGCCCTACACTGCCCAAGTTCAGGAGGTATGTACTGGTTCTAACCCAAACGTGTCCAGTGATCTGCTGCCACTGAAAGGTGTACAGTTCTCCATGCCACTGGAAACTATAGAAGCCAACTTTCCTGAGATTGGCCAAAGTCTCCACCAATACTTTGATACCCCAGGACCTCTGGGTATCCATTTATTAAATCTCTAATCCAAATCTTACACATAATGTACTTATGCTAATTTTCTGTAAACAAGGTAAAAGTACAGGCCATTATAGACAGTGAGGCCCCAATTAACATAATCTCAATCCGCCTGGTAAAAAGGCTGGGTTTGGCTCTAGACGTGGCCCACTCCAAAGTCTATGGTAGTGCTGGGATTCACACCACCACTTCAGTTGGAGCATACAGTTCATTGCCAATGAGGTTTGGTTCAATCGCGGCTTCTTTGCCAGCTGTGGTTCTACCCAGTCAAAACTATGATATACTGATTGGGACAACATTCCTTTGCAAGTATGGGGTTAAGCTGGTTATGGAAGTGGACACACTGACACTGCTCAGTCAGACAATCCTGTTGTACTACTCCAAGGAGAAGATGCCACCAAAGGAGACCAAAAGCATTCACCTGGCTTACAAGGACAGAGTAGTAGCAATACCTTACAAAATCAAATGAAAGAAGGACAAGTGGTTGCCTACACAGATAAAGGAACATAAAGGCATTCCCCTTCAATCAAGATCAACCTTCACACTAAAGAGTGGCACCCAGATGGTCATCAATTCTGGGTTGACCCTAGATATATCTGAAGGACTCTACAGTGAAATCCATCAGCCTTGGAGCCGCTCTCATTTTGAACCATGTTTTGCCCCCAGAATCATCATTCCTGGGCAACAGGAGATTCATGTTCTATTGGCTAACCTACAGGAATTTGACCTGAAGATCAAGAAGCATCAGGTAGTTGCCTTTGTTCAACTCCTCCAGGTCATAGAGATAGAGGATTCCATTGTATAGACAACTTCTCCAACATGGGACTGCCAGATCAAGTAGAAGCCTCTGCTTATGCAAAAACTCCTTTGGCTGACCTATTGTCCCTAAGAGAGGAAGAATGCAAGAAGGCCAGCGCGCTTTTCCAAAATTATTGCTGCATTTTTGCAGAAGATGATTTTGATCTAGGATGTGCCACTGATGTCACCCATCACATTGAAACCGGTTACCAAAACCTATTTGCCTCTGTCATATCAGAAGGTCAAAAGCCAGTGAGAAGGTAGTGAGCAAGGAAATTAAAGAGCTCTTGGATAAAGGCATGCTTGCGCCATCTAAGAACCCTTGGGCATCTACTATGCTCATAGTTAAGAAGAAAGACGGTAGCAATAGGGTTGTGATTGACTACTGTTGGTTCAACCTGATAACCAAGAACAATTCATTACTCTCCCACAGATTGATGATGTCCTTGATTGACTAGGTGGAGCCAAGTATTTCTCCACCATAGATCTAATTTCTGGTTATTGGCAAATCAAGCTACCACCCAAATAACAGGAGAAGTGTGCAATAATAACCTCTCAGGGTTTGTTCCAGCCAACATGCATGCCCCAAGGTCTGTGTAACGCTCCAGCCACGTTCCAGCAAGCCATGGATTTGATTCTTGGAGACCTCAAGCTGTCCTGTGTTCTGGTATATTTGGATGATATTAACGTATTTTCCAAGACCTTCAATGAACATCTGGATCACCTGGAAGCTGTATTCAAAAGACTGGATGACGCCAATCTGAAGATAAAGCCTCAAAAGTGCTAGTTTTTTAAAGATCAGCTAGAGTACCTTGACTTTGTGTGGATACAACTGGACTTTGCCATCAACCTGCAAAAGTTGAAGCCATCACAGGTATGAAGCAACCAGAGAGAAAAAGAGACATACAAGTTTTCCTGGGGATGATTGGCTACTACCAATGCTTTATTATGAACTTCTCCTGCACTGCAAACCACTGTTCAATCTCCTTAAAAATGGAACTACCTTTGAATGAAAAACAGTGTACCAGACTGCATTTGACTCTCTTAGAACCAGCCTTTCATCCAGCCCCTCTTGATGTATCCAGACTTCAACAATCCCTTTATTGTCCACACCAAGGCATTGTTGTCAGCACTTGGAGCAGTGCTATCCCATCACAACAATCAAGGAGCATAGCACTCTGTAGTCTACGCCAGCAGGTCCCTTAATGTCCATGAGCAAAATTACACCGTCACCAAAAGAGAATGCCTTGCTGTGATATTTGCCTATAAGCAGTTTAGGGTATACCTGCATGGCGTACATTTCACTGTGGTAACAGACCATGCCAGCCTCAGTTGGCTTCAGAATCTCAGAGAGCCCAAAGGACGCCTTGCCAGATGGGCACTGAAACTCCCAGCCTTTGACTACAAGATAGTTCACCGCCCTGGAGCCAGCTATCAAAATGCTGACTGCCTGTCTCACCTACCCACTATAGCACTGGTATCCTCTCAAGCAGACAACATGTACAACAAGATGGTAAAAGCCGCCTTTGACAACAAACCAGAGGAAGTCCAGGCCATTCTGAGGGAGCTAAGAAAAGACTGCTGGGTAGAGAATAATCAACTTTACAAATATCAAAAAGATAAAAAGTACTTATTCTCTCAACCATCAGATAGGCCCAAAATCATAATTGCTGTCCACAAAGCAGTAGGCCATGGGGGATTCTGGAAGACCATTGCTCAGCTGCAGCTTCACTATTATTGGGAGTCTCTGCTGTTTGACATCAAAGAGACCCTCACCTGCTGTTCCAAATGCCAGAACAAGAAACCATTTGTGGGCCGCCACCAGTACAAGAAAGTAGAACTGAAATTTGTTTGGCACACTGTGAGCATAGACGTTGTAGGTCTGCTTCTAATGTGCGTAGGACACCTATGATATATCATAGTGGCCATTGAACACTTAACCAAATGGGTTGAAGCCAAGCCACTGCAGAGAGTAAGCACCAAGTCTACAGCCACCTTCATCTTAGAGTGTATCATCCATCAACATGGATGTCCCTGGTTCATCCTCACAGACAACAGCACTAATTTCACTGCCAATGTCATTCCCAAAATGAACAAGCTCATGGGCGTAAGGGAGTCCTCTCCACTCCATATCACCCTGAGTCTAGCGGGATGATGGAGAGAGTTAATGGAACATTAGTCTCCATTCTTAGGAAATTGGCAGATACTCGTACTTCAGAATGGTACCTGTTCCTGCCTGCTGTGTTCTTTGCCTACAACATATCAATCCACAGTACTACCAGGTTTTTCTTCTTTCAGTTGGTGTACAGTTGCCACCCAGCCATTTTGCCAATCCTTTACTCTGCCATGGGCAATCCTGAGGACATGACTTATCAGCAATACCTGACTAAGTTAGCCAAAACACTGATCAAGCTTCAAGCCAAATTTTTCACAGAAACCTCCCTGTCCAGAGCAAAGGGCCAGATAGCTGATAACAAAAAGCGCTGTCTTTTGATGGAATTCAAAGTGAAAAGCCAGGTTTCATACCACAACAAGGTTGTGGGTCAATCTCATAAGTTGGATAGCTTATGGAAGGGTCCTTTTGAGGTTATCAAGAAATCCTCACAGGACGCATATACTATTAAGAATCTGGTAGATGAACAACTCATAAATTGAGTGAATGCCAGATTCCTTAAACCTTTCTTTTCTATGCCTAGTATTGGCACCAATTAAATTCTACTATCTACCTATGGATAACTAAATATAATTGTAAACATAGGTGTTTATTAAAGCCACTAAGGATCTCCTTCTTGATATTCTGGGTCCTCTTCATCCTTGTCCTCTTCAGTCTCTCCATTGTTGCTAGGGTCTTAGTCCACTGGCGTTTGATGCTCCACCACCTTCTCCTGGGCCTGCAAAGTCTGGCGCCATCTTCCTGACTGAGCCACACTACAAACAGGAATAAATGGAAAGTTATAGCCTCTGACAAAAAAGGAAGTAGCAACCTGCAGCCACACTCTACAAACTGCAATTGGCTGTTGTGAGTACTGGACAAGCAGAAGAGGAATATAGGCCTGCTGGGTGTCTAATTGCCAGAGCCCGGCGTCCAGAGAGAAGCAGCATGAGAGGACCATGTAGTCAAGCATGAAGTCAGTAATGTATTGGTATATATGCAGCAAAGGAGCTTGGATGCCACCTATCTTGTTGCAATATTTTTCCCAGTGTGCTGCCATGTTGTCAAACGTTCCCATAGGCAGACAAAGATCTGGGATCAAGAGCAGATCTTCACACAAGGCCATCCCACAAAGAGCCAGCTTCTTGTTGCCACAATGAAGTGCCTCCCAGGCCCTCCTAGTAGCCCTGAAAATGTGTCTGTCCTGCACATTGGAGTTTTCAACTCCCAAGGAACTATATACCTCAGGAAAAGGATCCAAAGGGAAGATTCAGTTTTTAAGGACTTCAAGGCCAAAATCAAGGATAACCCCAAGATTGGCATGTCCACTGCCCTCACAGTCTCTGGGTCTGCTAGAAGATTGGTCAATTCTTACAAGGCATCCTGCCAAGAGGACATGTCTTCTACTGCGTAAAATCCACTGGCTGTTTTCTGAATTTGTTTCTTCAAATCCACCCAAGAACGCTTCTGCATCACCACAAAAAGAAACAGAGGAATGATATCTTTTCCTAGAAACATATTCTTTACAGAGAATCCTTCCTCTCCCAGACAGAATTGCATGAACACAGACTCTTGGGTCCCTCCAAAGGCATCATAACAATCTTGAGCTGGAGTCACAACTAATTCTTGCCCTTCTGTGGCCTAACTGGAAGCCTGGGTAGCCTGCTTAGGTAAACGCTCATTGACTGGATCTTCTATTAAATGCTTCCCAGAAGCAGTTGTGTCAGTCTCCTCTGACTGCTTGCCGTCTTCCTGAGTATATGATTGGAAAGGGTCTTTCAACCCAGTAAATGCTGATTCGGAACCAGCATCTCAAAGTCCTCTGATCACTGCCTGTCTGGCCTTAAGCTAAAGGTTGTAGAATGCCTTGCGCTCCTCCTCTGACATCTCTGTGATGTACTGTCTAGTGTCTGTCTTGCTAGTATAATTGGAGTAATTCAATGTGTTATCCATATGCACAAGGTCTTGGGGAAAATGAGGAATATATGGTCCAGTCTAGCTGGGGGAAATGTCAAGACTCTGGAATAATATGGTAGACTTGATCATTATTCCCCTGGCTGATTGGTTAGACAGCCAATTGCCATACAGCTGGAAAGATTAAGGAAAGCATCAGCTGATCCTGCCTCACGCCTTGGCTAATCATCACATTGAGTATTACTCCAAAGATTGATCCTGATCCAATTCTGATCCTCCCATTGGATTGACTCTAATTGGATAAGCTTGATGATACCTGATCTCAAGCACACAATGCCTCACAGCTAATAAGATGGTTTCTGCCAAATATTTGCGCTTGGAGACACCTCAAATTCTATGACTAATATAGAAGGTCATTTAAAAAGAATAATGCATGATGCAAAAACCCAGTTGATAGGGTAACCAAACTTGCATATGCATAAACCACAAACCAGATGCCGCCAATACACTGATGAGATAAACTGAGGTCTGGTAATCTATTGAAGTCCCATGCCAGACCGACATGGCTGCCTAACTCTGGGGGCTGAAACTAGAAGTCTGGGGAACAGATAGATTGACTAGTAAGAGTTGGAAGCGTCAGATTATAATCTGGAAAGAGGGCTTATCCACCCTATATAAGGTGCTCTCCTGATTAGAGATTGAGCAGAATATTCACCCTTGAAGATAGAGATTAAAGAATCTCTATTGTTGTATCGCTACTAGCCGACACCTAGTAGTCAGAAGTATCCAAGTATAATGTGCTACTGCTTACTTGCAGACCTGTGTGTTTTCTCCTATGGACTTAGAATACTGCCAGGCTGTAGCCTCACCTAAGACCCAATTAGTAGCACAGATTGTCCTCATACAGTCTATATCAACATCCCTAATATAATGAACAATAAAGATCTTTCCTCAAGACCCCAAAATCTTGACATACAGTATCATAAAAGCTTGTAGTCACTACCGTTTATTTTAAATTAGGGTTTAAAATTTTTTATTGATTGTTTTTGATTGTAAATCTACATTTTAACTGTATGTATTGAAAAATTTGATTTTTTTGATATTTTTAATCCCAAAACAGACACTCAGAATATTTATTTCCATTTTATGCTCTAAATTGTATATCTTAATTAGGATGAACTATTAACAGTATTATAGCCTCATTAATTCATTTTGATATGTGATATTTTTGTTGTATGTTTCAGTTGCTATCAGGGTTTGTTGTTAGATCAAGTTTATCACTTTAGTTGTGAGAATTGGGAAGCAGGTCAAGAGGAAATAAAACCAAGCTCTTGATCACAATAAAATTTCAGTTTCAGCAACAACCAAAAGATTGTTGCCAACAATTCCTGGGAGTCCAAAGGGAGAAAAGGAATCAGCTGAACACCAAAAGCAACAGAAAAAACCAAATGGCAAAATTAGACTAACAAATTTCAAACTTTATTAGAGTAGAGAATGATGAAGCAAGGTCTTTAACAACTCTTGCATTTATTTAAAGGAAGGAAATGGAATTTGGATGAGAAGTTGAATGTCCAAAACTGATTGATCAATAATATGAGGGAATATGAATACATCTCTTGAGGCAGAAAAATCTGGAAAAATCCAAATAGACAAAATCAAAAGGGAAAACTAACCCAACTGAAATTTGAGAAACCTGTCTTGAATGCAATTATCACTGCTCCTGGCCGCTCTTGCACATGATATTTAACCAGAGGTGTTTCTTGGGTGGGTTAGGTGGGGGCATTTTCAAACTAATTCTGCAGTTAACAGTATGAGAACCTTTCTTGGGGTTTTTTCAGTAAATCTTTGGAAAATATCTAGGCATAAGTTAGCAGAGATCCCCAAGCATTTGGTGAGGATTAGAGTAGAGGTCCAAGGTGAAGGTGTAACTTTACATTAGTGGCTGAGTTTAATTTGATCTTAAAAACCATAGTAAACATGGCAACTTTGAGTTGAGACTGAAACTTATTTATTCCATTGCTCGGTTTATTTGTAGTTGGATTATCATACATTTGCTCCCAGTTTACATAAGTCATTGTGTGATTGGAAATCTTTGTCAATTAGCGCACATTTTCTGTGAAGTTAGATTCTATTCCTATCAAAAAAGTTGACACTCATTATGTGACTGAATCAATTTTTTCTGAACTGAACAATTTTTGCTTATCTCAACAGGTTTAAAAACTTATGTATCAAATTATAAGGTTTTAGCAAGTTTATTAAAGATAATTTTACAAACTGTGCCTGCTTTATTTTATTTATTAAATTTGAACCCCAACATCTTACATGGCTTGTTGTATAACCTTGCATTATATTAGACAAGACCTTATACTTACTGTGCTTAGGTGTATTTTGTTATCAATTTATATAGTAAACATATGGGTCATTATTTTAGGGATTAGGCCATTTTCTAATGCACATGCTGCTCAAGTCGCAGCGTAGCACAGTTCGATTTTGAAAAAGTAACTAATTACATATTTTATATTTAAAACATTAATAACTCAATGAAAAATTAATATTTTTTCACACTGTAAACTATCAAAATGATGCTAAGAATCTTATCTTTTTATTGGTGGAAAGATTTTAATATGTATAATATGCTCAATATTAAAGCAAAAGTAATTTAAAAGAGTATAATCCAGATTTTATTATATGATTATATCTAATGATATAAAGTAGATCACTTCAAAGCTAATAAATACTCTTTTTTTAATATATAACAGCTTTTTTTATTTGACAAAATTAAAGATAAGATTGTGAGCTTTATTTTTGCATCTTATTTTATTTAAAAAGCTCAATTATTTAGGATTTTATGATAGTTTGAAGTTAGGGTGTTTTTATCACTGGGTCATTATTTTTCTTGTTATGCCTAGGCGCCAGATTTATTCTTTTATAACTTAATCCATTATTCATATTCAAATTATTCAGAAAGCTTAACATAAAATCAACAAATTCCAAAGCTTTAATTGATCTTGGGCCTAGATGTGTTTTAAAAAATAAATCATCAATTTTAGAATTGAAAATTGCAACTTATAGTATTACTGAAATTATCTTAAGTGCTACTACAAGCTACAAACCAAAAATATTTATGATGAGTTGCATGGGAGAGTAATAGCAGCCCCAAAGCTATAAATGCTATTACCATATCTTTGGCTCATCATAAATATTCTTAGTTTGTTTCAGAAAAAAATGTTGTTGTTTTTGAAAGACTGATAACTCTATTTAAAATACACCCTCTAGTAAGCTGCCCTACTTCATGAACTTGCCCTAGTGCACCACTAGCATCTTCTGATATTTTTGTTTCTCTGGTATCATCACGTGATTTCAAATGATAAGTTATCTCAGAATATTCTGAGAAACTTTCAAATGTTAAAGGTGAAGTATACAACTTCCCATTTTTCATCAAATATGAAAGATTAATGCGCAGATTTTTAACTTTGAGCTCTTTCCTTATAGGCCTAAATTTTCTCTCATAAATATAAAAGAATGACTTTTGAGAAATATTTGAGCCTGATAGCGCTGATTTATATAACTCTTTTCTTTTTTCTTCTTGCTCAAAAATATTTTTAATATCATTTATATTCTTAATATAAAAATGATTTTCTTTCTCTTTTAATGTTTTTGATATTACACCAAAGTGACCATCAACAATGCTTTTTCCATGACATTCCACAAAACGATTATATTTTATAGAACCCTTAATATATTTAGGTGCTTCTTTAAGCAAGTAATATAAAAATTCATATGATCTAAAATGATTTCCATTATCAGTCCATACTTTTATGTTTTTTATTTTTTTAAATCTATCTAATTTAAGAATTTTTATAAAACACTCACCTGAAAATAAAGAATCATGTGATAATATTTGAGACAAAAAATCATGATATTCATATTTAATTTTATTGTTTTTCTTAAAAACTAATGCAAACCCTAATAATGAGATTGGTTTTTTTGAATAAAAACAATTATTGGTCTCAATTGGACCACCTCCAACCTTTAAGTTTTCTTTATAATCTATAACTACAACACAAGACTCATCATCTAATTCATTAATATTTTTTTTATATTCACAATTTTGATGAACATAAAAGTCTTGGTGCTGATTAATAGTCTTTAAGTCATTGTCTATAGATTCTGGTAATGGTAAGTTTTTACTTTCACATTCTTCCTTCTTTTTTCTAGCAAATTTTTTAAATTACAAATATTGCACATATCAGTTTGTTTTTTACTTTTTATTATATTTTTAGGGATTAATTTATAGTAAGTAAAAATTGAAACTGAAATTTCATTTTTTATTTTCATATTTTCATATATTTCTTTTTTTGTTTTAAGTAGAGAGTATTTAATTTCAGTTGAGTAATTACTCATCTCTTTTTCTATATCTTTATAAATTTTTTCAGGCACTTTTTTTGTAAACTGGCTTGTTTCAAAAGAATTTTCCAGCAATTTTTTAATTATTTTTTTAGTTATTTCTTTTTTTAATGAATAGTTATTATTTTTTTGGCTTTTTTTGTTTAAACTTACATTTTTATTTTTATATATTTTTCTTGAGTATTCAAACTCACTTTTGGTTATATTAAAACCCATATCATTAAGCTCTTTTAAAGAGTAACTGGAAGTAACCAGAGATTGCAAGGCTGGGAGATGTTTTTGGGGAGAAGATTTCATGAGATCCTTTAAGTTTTCAATGAACTCATTGTCTTTTTGAATTTGAATAGTTGGCAGGAACTGAGCTTTCCCAAATTCAGTTTGAGTAAGGAAGTGCTTGATGAAATTATCAAGATCATCACCAGCAATAAAGAGGAATGCCTTTTTTAACATTGCAATTCTCTCTCTTTTTGTTGAAGCTCCCAAGGAAAAAAAGGGTAGCATGGCAGAAGTAAATTTAACTGAGGACATGGTAGTATTTTGAATCTGTAATTAGGTCAGATCTCTGAAGTGCGCCTTAATGTTGGAGGAGTTATGATCAGAATGTGGCCTTTGAATGGGGTCTTTTGGATTAGAAGCTTTGTGGTGCTTTAGCTCTTATATACCAAGCTAAATGACACCATTTTGAAAGAAATGGTGTGATAGCTTTTATTATAGTTTGAACTTGAATTTATGTTTGCAGAATTGATTAAATACCCAGTTTTCATGCACAAGTGATGCATGTGAAGCAGCTAAACATTATTATTACATCATATCCTCTTTGTAATCAATACAAATTAATTAAAATGATGTATTCAGTTAATTGTAACTCTTCTGCATATTTTTTAAATGATAAAATATTAAAGAATTCCATTTAAAGAATGCTTAATTTGAGGTTTGAAGCTCACTTGAACCTTAAAATCAATCTAAACAGTGATAAAAACACCCTAACTTCAAACTATCATAAAATCCTAAATAATTGAGCTTTTTAAATAAAATAAGATGCAAAAATAAAGCTCACAATCTTATATTTAATTTCATCAAATAAAAAAAGCTGTTATATATTAAAAAAGAGTATTTATTAGCTTTGAAGTGATCTACTTTATATCATTAGATATAATCATATAATAAAATCTGGATTATACTCTTTTAAATTACTTTTGCTTTAATATTGAGCATATTATGCATATTAAAATCTTTCCACCAATAAAAAGATAAGATTCTTAGCATCATTTTGATAGTTTACAGTGTGAAAAAATATTAATTTTTCATTGAGTTATTAATGTTTTAAATATAAAATATGTAATTAGTTACTTTTTCAAAATTGAACTGTGTTATGCTGCGACTTGAGCAGCATGTGCATTAGAAAATGGCCTAATCCCTAAAATAATGACCCATATGTACACTGAAAGTCAACTCACACCATTTTTTTGTGAATCAAAAGTATTTTGGATTGTTTTTTGAATAGTTTTTCTTTGCACGTGAGCACTTCTTTGCTGTGTTGACCCATTTTGCCCATTAACGCCAAAAATCCCTGTCAACAAAGTATATATTTTAACCTGATAGTTGGATTTTTGTTCAAATCTGAAATCATTTTGTTTAAATATGAGGTATTTTTGGCTGTTGCCATAGCTTTTAAAACTACTGTACAAACAAAAAATTTCAGATCTGAATAAATTGATTTAGCACTAAACAAATTTTAACTGTGTTGCAATCAAGATTCATCTCTTGCCTGCCAACATATCTCACAATACACAGATGGGGCTCAATGAGTTGCCCCAGGACATATCTAACGGCATGAATCAATCTGATGGTGATGTTGAGTTACATGCACTACTTCCTAATTAGGAGCACTGCCAATTGGACCTGCTGATCCCTGCACAAGTTATTCCTTGGCTTCAAACCCTACTTGGAACATGCCACCATGTCACCCCCTTTGTCATGAATGGCATTTCAATACTTGTATTGAAAACCCAAGAGTTGAACCCCAGTTCCCTGAAAGCAGATTGAGCTCTCCAGGACAGTCCAGGACCTGTCAATCTGTTAAGTCACAGGCTCAAATTGTTAAAATACTCCGCAACCCGCCAACCTACTGCAGAGGATTCCCTGAATAGTTGCCATTCTGCCGCCAAACTGGTGCCAATGAAGACCCATACCAACAAAGGAGATGTAACCTGGCTAAAGGAGGTTGGGGAAGGACCTACTGCTAACCTGCCAAGAGCCAATACTGGAGTTTTAAAATCAATATTAGAAACCCTGGAATCAAACCCTAACCCTCCAAAGGCTACTCAAGTCACACAAAGTGGACAGGAACCTGCCCACTTGCTAAATTGCAAACCCAAGTTAACAAATTACTCCAAGACCCACCAGTCTCCCAAGGATAATTCCCTTAATGGTCACCAGATTGATGCCAACCTTGATCCACCAAAGATCTGAACCTATGCAGAGGTTGTAGCTTGCCTTAAGGAGGTTAAAACAAAGCCTATTTTTTACTCTGCCAATGACCACCAGCAACTTCCAGCCTTCTGTCCAGAAGGGGTAGTACAATTGAACTACTCAGGTGACATAGTGAACAGTGGCAGCAGAACAAACTATTGTCACTTCTATTTGCCAGAACAGGCACAACCTGGATCTGCCCCCCTTGAGACTCCAAGAAAAGATCCATGCCCCGCCAGTGCTTTGTCTGCAAACCTGAACCCTGTGAAAATCAAAAAAGCAAAGTCCCATGGTATAAAAACCCCGGCGGTATGGTGATGATCACATTGTCATTTTCAATAATAAAGTTTTATGAAACTTTGGTTTGAACAAATCTTACCTTACCTAGTCTTAGTGATCTTTCATCTTAACTCTGTTCAAGTAGACCATCAGGCACCCGCCCCCACTGGAGACTATCCTGCTGATTCCACCCAGGCACTATACTGTCCCCCAGGAGCCCCCTTTGGACCTGTGCATTTTACTGAATACCCGCCCAACCCGGCCTACACAGAGTACAACTTGGAGACCATCCTCATTGCTGACCCCTTGGCCAGGACTAGAGAAACTGAATACATTGGACGTGAAGGAAAGTGGTACAAAAGGCTGCCAAGATTGTTCAAAGACAATTACAATTATCTGCCTGTCTACTTTGTCCCCATGACTTTGCCCTTAACCTCACAACCCAACCGCCCAATGGAGACCCCCACTGCTGCAGAGACCACATCCACTCAACTGTTTGGAGTACTCTATATTGCCTTGACAGGAAAGGTGGATACCATGATCTATATTCTGGACCCTGGTCTTACTTGGGCAATCTATGTATTACATTATCAAGTTAGCACCCATTCTATGGTGGGCTTTACCCGCTGGCTTGGCCCAACCCCGCCCTGAGCCATCCAATGCCTCTACCTATGCCTGGTTTCCTGACACCCTTGTGGCCTGGTGGCTTTCCCCATATAGTATATTAATCACAGTATTTTATAATAAACAACACCTTATTCTTATTAATTCTGTCCTTTAGATTGGACTGTTGTCTTCCCTAATTCAAATACTGAGCTCTAATTGATTCAGTTGCAACACAGATATTTTTAGCATTATCTTTGATTAGGTCATTGGTTGTATTTCCTTAGGTAAGTTACCATTCCAAGAAAGCATCTAGCTTGTTTAACAGAGGTGAGACATTGCATGTTGCTTATGGCTTTGATTTTATCTGGATCTGCTTTGATGCCACTGTCTGAGATAATGTGGTCCAAGAACAAGAGTTATTTTTCACAAATTAGCACTTGATGGGCTTTGCATAGAGCTTGTGATTTACAAGCCAATCAGGTGTCTTTCAGACATGTGTGAGGTGTTCCTCTTTGGTTTTTGAGAATATGGTAATGTTGTTGAGGTAACATAATGTATTAAAAAGACTGTTTTGTGCTTGGGCCATCATATTGAAAACAGTGCAAGAGCGTTGGTCATCCCAAAGTTCATAACTCTACACTCAAAGGATCCAAATTGCGTTCAGAACACAGTTTTTGATATGCTCTTTTCTTTTCCTTCTACTTGGTTGTAGCCTGAGTTGAGATCAATTTTGGAGAAAATTTTGGCTCCAGAGAGTCTTGCAAAAAGATTCCCTATAAGTGGAGGGGGATATTTATTTCTCACTGTGCTTGAATTAAGAGCTCTGTAGTCTGTTACTAGACATAGTGAGCCTTCCTTTTTCTTTATAAAGAACACTGCTGCCCCCCACACAAATCTGCTGGGCAAATGAAACCTTTGGCTAGGTTTCCACAAATATGGGTTTTGAGGGTTTGGGTCTCCATGGGAGAGAGTCTGTAGAGGGGTGCAGGTTTAGGCATGGCCTTGCATAGATCAATGTCATGTTTGATCTCCTGTTTGGGGTTAGATCAGTTAGCTCTTTCTTAAATACATGAGTGTATTTATTTAGGAGTACTGCAAACTCTGGGGATTTTATTTTTTGCTTTTGTGTGTTATTAAATTTGGTGTACCTCATTATATGGAGCATAATTTCTTTGGTTAGACGTTTTGAGTTATCCTGGCTTATGACTTTTACAAAGGCTGTGTCTGTCAGGATTGACAGTTCTTCCTCTCTAGAAACTTGGGCCTGGGAGCAGGAATTGAACCCCAAACCTGAATTCCTTTGGGCTGCCGGGCTTGTGGACCGCAAGACTGCCTGCCCGCATTTTTCTGGGATTAAGCCCCCACAAGCTGATACCAAGAATATTAATCCATGCAGTAAAAAAGGCTAAACCAAAGAAATCATTGCACCAAATGGAGGATTAATCACTGCGCCTAATGGAGGTACTGATTTGGAAACTATTAGCTTCATAAACTTGAAGTCTACACCAGCAACTAATCAAGATCCAACCCAGGAAAGAGGCATGGGCCCACAACCCAGTCCCATACCTGGACACTAAAGCAAGATAATCAGGTAGCCAAATCAAGATTCTTGACCAATATAAGAACTCTCAGGACAAGTGCCATTTTGCCACTTTTGGACCCAAGCACCCAGTTCCCCCGGCCCTGGCCTTCCCAATGCCCTGATGAACCCCCCATGGAAAATGTTAAGTTTGAAGGGGGGTACTATATAGACCCAAGGACCCTGTGCTCCAAACTTATTACCATTTTTGAATAAAGGTTATGTTAATTTGGCTCATACAGATATTGTATTATTTTGTATTTGCTGTCTACCAATTCTGCTCAAAATCTCCTGGCCTGCCTGCCACACCGCCTGCTGTTTTCTGTCCTCCTAGTTTACCCTTTGTACCTGTCCACTTTACTGACTAACCTCTGAAGTCTGAATACAAAGAATACACCAGAGAAAATCCTCAAACTTGATCCCCTGGCCCGCATACAATCCACAGTTAGATACAACCAACAAGGCCTGTGGATATTTTCAACACCCAAGTTGTTCAGAGGGAAATTCAACTATTTCCCTGCTTATGACCTGTCCATGGAACCACCTGTGATCCCAAAGCCTATGCCTGCTTCCTTGCCCAGCCTCCCAACCAATCATTCTGGCAAGCTGTTTGGGATTGTGTACATCACCCTCAAAGGGGTGATTAACACTATAATCCTGGCTGCCAGCCCATGGTCTTGGGTGGAGAAGTCTGCCTCCTACCTTTTGAAGCTAGCTCCCCTCTTGTGGTGGGCATTGCCTGAAAAAACCCCAGCCCAAGTTACCCCTAAAAACAACAGGCTGGCTGCCCAAGACTGGATCCCTGACAGTGTTCCTTAGAATGAGGCTGTTGGGTTCTTTGAGGATGTTAAAATTGACTCCATTGCGTTTGATGGTTATGGTCTTTGTTTTACAGAATACACTGGGATTCACTTAGGTGAACCAGTCCATGCTTGCTACAATGTCATAGTTTATGTTTTTTATGTGCTGCAATATCTTCAATTACACCCTCTTGGGGAATTAACACCCCAAGTAAATCACCAAGTGGCTCACTAAATGGTTCACCGCACAGTCAATAAACTGGTGGCACCATTATCAGTTAACTATCTATGACAGGGATCTATCAATCCAGGTCCTAAATGGAACACAACTTGATTAAGCCTCATGACTCAAGAGGAACATTACTCAGATAAGCCCCATGACCTCTATGACGTACATGGACAACATGTGGCTTATCATGATACTATATATTAACCTATATTCGTATTCAATAAAGTATCATTCTCTTCTTAATATTCCCCTTTATTTTGTTTATTATACTTCCCAGAAGTATAAACTTGACAGTGGTAGCACAGGTAGGTTATCCATACCTATCCAACTCAAAGGAAAAGTTCCTCCCAAGAAAAGAACCCAAGCAATGTCACTCCCTAACAGTTGGAGAGATTACAAAGTAGGATAAGATGTCCCCCCAGGCCTTGTCATCTAAAATAATCTCCTTGTACCCATCAACCAGTAAAACTCTCTTAAAACCTGCAAACTGTTCCCTACTATGCCAGCCACAACAGCACCTATGCAACTTGAGATACCCAATATAGTGTTTCAGCATTTATGTACTGCTAAGATTGGCGCCTTTGCAGGACTACACTGTGAGAATGCCTCACTTTGGATCAACAGCACCAAGAGCAATTTCAAACAAGTGGAGTACCCCCAAAGACTTTGGGTTAGCAAAATTGCCCTCCGCGTCACAGGAACTGCCTCACGTGTTGTTACCAAATGGCTGGCTCAACATACTGACCAGAAGGAAAACTAGGAAATGTTCAAAGTCGCATTCCTTGAGAAATTCTCCATGAAGGATTCAGACGTGGTGATTATGAACAAACTCTGAATCTTCAAAATGACAGGAACCATCAAGGAATACATCACCACATACAAAGGGCTACATGACCGTGCACCCAACACCATCAACTTTGATGAAACTGGGCCACGCCTGGACTTCTACAATGGCCTCCCTACCCATATTAGATGCCAGTTTGACATGAACCACTTCAAGAACCTCAAGGATGTATTCTTAGAGAGAAAACACGCAGCTCAGAAGTCTGACAATCTACATGCCTCCAACAAACGCAAGGAAAACTCCGCCGTTAAGAGAGAGCCTTGCCCCAATAAGCAAAACAACTGAGCCAACAGTACCCATCCTCAAAACGGGAATCACACTGCACAAGCCAACCAGGCTAGCACAAAGATACCAACAAGGAGGGAAAAGCTCAGGGGAGTGCTTAGGCAAGCCGCCCTCCCCCCTCTTCACAAGACTTGTACAGAGAACAGGATGTGGACTCAATCACCATGATCCAGGTTCCCTCCAGCAATCCACTACTGTTTGCTGCCCAATCTGGAAATAAACTCCTTACCTATCCTTTCTGTTTTTGCAGATACAAGGGCACAGCACTATTCAACACTGGAGCAGACCAATTGCTTATCAACAAGAGTTTTTCAGACCTCATGAAGTTACCTACCATTTGAAGTAACATCAAAAGGGTCATCATGGTGGATAACTGCAGCACACCAGTTACCCACAAGACCAGACCTTTCCGGGCCCAAATTGGAGACTTCCAAACAACAATTAGTGGTACCATCATCCCAATCCTCAAATACAATATCATACTTGGATTATATTGGATGCAAAAGACAAAGCCTCACATAGACTGGGACAGTGCCATCCTCACTATCCAGAGAGGGGAAGTCCACCATCACGTGTACCCAACACATCTTGACACCCTCATGAGGGACCACATATTTGTAAAGATCATGGAAACAGAGAAAGAAACTGAAATCAGCAAAATCAATTGGAGCACATGTACATATGAAGTCATTCACTTCAAAAACACAGAAATTCAACACAAACAGAACCCAATTAGGGACCAGCTGGTCAATGAATTTCCCTCTGTATTCTAAGAGTCACTAACTGAGCTGCCCCCTGACTGGGGTATACAACATGAGACTGACCTGAAAGGTAGCGGGCCCAAAGCACAACCCATCTAATGCCTCACACCACAAGAAGACAACGCCCTGAAAGCTTACCTTTACACAGCACTTGAGAAAGGCCTCATCAGACCTTCAAAGTCACCCTTTGGTGCTGCTGTCTTCTTTGTAGCAAAGAAAGATGGAGGCCTCCTCCTGGTCACAGACTACAGAGCCCTCAACAAGGTCACAATAAAGAACAGGTATCCCCTGCCCCTAATTGATGACCTTTTTGATGCCCTGGGGGGTCCCAAATCTTCACAAAAATTGATTTGACAGAAGGATATCACCAAATTTGCGTGAAACCTGAAGACATTCCAAAGACCGCATTTTGTTCTAAATACAGATACTTTGAATGTGTTGTCCTCAATTTTGGCATGAAAAACGCTCCCAGTACCTTTGTAACCTTAATGAACAAAGTATTCAAGGAACACATTGGGAAAAGAGCAATCATCTACTTGGACAACATCATCATTTACAGTCCCAACCTACAGCAACACTGGGAAGACGTCCGCGCAGTCCTCTGTACCCTGCAGGAAAACCAACTAATTGCCAAACCGTCCAAATGCAAGTTCTTCTCAACTGAACTCCCCTTCCTTGGTCATATCATTAGAAAAGACGGCATCAATCCTGATCCAGACAAGATACACGCCATAACAGAAATATCAGTCCCAAGAAACAAGAGCAAACTCTGCACTTTCCTTGGAATGGTAGCCTATTGTGAGAAAGAGGGGCTAAACTAACTAAGTTTGGCTCCCATACCGGTGCAACAAACCACCAGGATGCCATCTAGTGCGCAACTGGGATGGCCGCTCAGAGAGGGAACCACAGGGAGGACACCGGGGACAACTGGGGGAAGTAGGCATTCAAACCCATTAGAATCAGGCCAGTGAGCAACCAGGGAGTGCAAGTAGGAGTGGGGGAGGCCACCTTGGAGGACCCGGGGGGCACCACATTCTTCTGAACCATGGAGGGGAGAGGAGGTGTGGGGGGCACTACCTCTTCAGAACTAGGTGAAGCAAGCTCCACGACATCCAGGTCCAGATTGTCACACGCCAGGCTCTTAACCACAGCCTCTCTGGAAAAGAGAAGACTGCTGGGGAGGTCCCAGAGACTGGCAGGGTTGCTACCTACCAGACAGGCTGATGAGGAGATTTTCCCCCACAGGTCAGGGGAGGTGGACCACAGAAGCAAGAGAAACAGAGCCAGGGAAACGACAACAAATTTAAAGCCGGCAGTATCATAGAAAAAACCAGCACAAAATTTGGGGTAGGATGGTATAGTTTCTGGAGAAAAAGGAGAGAAAATGGCAAGACTAGGGAAGTCTTTGGCAAATCTTTGGGAAAACAGCAGAACGGGTTTGGGTAGCCTCACTGTTGTCTTGGGGGCCTTGGATTATAACTGCAAGCAAAAGCGGGTTTGAAACAATGATTTTTAAAGGAAAATTCAAGATAATAATAGAAATTATAGGAAAATTCAATTGAAATTTTGAGCTTTGAACTTTAACTTTGAAGGCAAGGACAAAAGAGACAACAACTAAGTGAAAGAACACTTGTACAAGGAGCCAGAAGAGAAGCCAGGTTCAAAACCAGCTGGCTAAAGGTAAGCTTAGGGCAGGGGCTACACTCTAATATTTTGAGCTTTAGGGACACAACTGGTTCCAGGCAACTCAAAATTAAGAAAATTAAGGTGCAGGTGACTCCAAACTTTAATGTAAGTGGAAAATAGACAAGCAGGAGACTGAAAGTCCCCTTGCTTGGTTAAAAGGAATGGATTGCAAAAAACTGGTCACATGACAGTTGGGGGTGAGCCTGATTGGCTAAGTACAAAACTTTGCTGGATGGGCTCAGGGGGACTGGAGAGTTTTACTCCAATTTCCAAAATCAAATCTGATTGGCTGGAAGGGATGCTAGACATTTGGGGGTCAACTGGGTTATCAAGCGTCAATGTGGCAACACCTGATTGGGTGGCTCTGATAGTTTTTAAAAACAGACAACACCAGGCTAATAGGTAGTCCAAATTAACCAGGGTTTCTTCCCAGGAAGGAGCAACCAAAGGCAGGGATTCCACAGGATATGGCAGCACAAACCTCTCATCAACCATGTGAGCTAAATCATTCAACAAATGGAGGGGTTTGGCAGGCGTTTTGGGACCTTTCTTGTTACAACAGGGAAAGATTGAGCGGTCCAAAGCCAGAGGTGGCAGTGAATTTACACCTATGTACACAGGTTCATCCCTGACTGGGGCGCCCTAACAGCTCCCCTATCAGCCAACACTGAGAAAATAACCAAGTTTGTCTGGACACCTTTACAAGATCAACATTTCCTCCAACTGAAGAAACACATGGTCACTTCCCCCATCTTACAATACCCAAACCGCAAGGGCATCTATGAGCTGGAAACTGACGCCTCTGATTATACCATAGGAGGAGTCCTCTATATCCAAACTTCCCAGAAAGACTTCCTCCCCGTGGCATATGAATCCAGGAAGCTATCAGACAGCAAACAAAGATACCCTATACACAATAAGGAGATGGTTGCCATCATACACTGCCTCATGAAATGGCAATGTTATCTAGAAGGAGCCCAGACGTTCAAGGTACTCACCAACCACAAGTCATTAGTATTCTTCAAAACACAACAACACCTGTCAAGAAGACAAGCTGAATGGATGAGTCCCATACAGAGATACCCCATGCAAATTGAATACAAGCCAGGCAGAGAGATGCTTACTGCAGACGCCCTATCAAGGCTATACAATAAACACATCCTCTGCACCAGTGGCAACCCCAACTGGCCCATGTTAATCATGGGGAATCTCCAGGAAGAGTTCCCACCTGGCACATCAATGAACATCCAAGATAAAGTAATCAAGAACAAACATCTGTTCAAAAACGTATATGGTACCCTTCACCAAATCCTTCAAAATGGTGACACTGTACCCTACGTTCTGTCAACACAAAAGATTGACACAATCCTCCATTATCACAGAGACTTGGGACGCACCCGTAGCAGAAACTTGCATGAATATCTCAAGACCTGCTACTGGTGGCCTAATATGCTAGATGATATCAGAGAAGTACTGGAACAATGCAAGATCTGTGAAAAGTATGCCCAAACCAAAGCTCCACCCAAGTCAGTAGTACCTGTATCTATCACACAACCCTTCAAGGTATGGGCGTTAGATATTGTGGGACCTATGCCTGGTGAAAGCAAAGGCAAGAAGTACATCATCACAGCCATTGAATATGCAACCAGGTGGCCTATGGCACAAGCCACAAAAGAGCATAAAGGTAATGATGTGAGACAATTCATTGGCAAAGAAATTATAGATAAGTTTGGAAAGCCTGACCTCTTAATCACAGACGGAGGCACTGAACTTGAAGCTATTGACACCAATATCTATCTTTCCAAAAATGGGATAAAGCACATCACAGCCAGCCCATATCACCCACAAGAAAATGGACGTGTAGAACAACTAAACGGCTCTCTAGTGGAAGCCCACAGTAAGTTATCTGCCAACAATCCAAAAGCCTGGGTTGATATGCTACCAACTGCCCTTATGGTCTGCAGAACACGAGTCAACCACAATACAGACAAAAGCCCTTATGAACTTGTCTATGGTCAAAAACCTTCACTTGTCAGTACAACCACAGGGCCACAACTGCCACTTCCAAAGAAGATATCAGACAGCAATGACCCAAAAGTACTACAAGCCAGAAAAGACAAGGAGACAATGGAACAACAAAGGGTTCAGAGAGAAGAAATCTCATTACAACAAGAAAGGTTCCAAGTTGGAGACAAGATCTGGGTTGTCAACCACAACCAACACAAATTAGACCCAGGGTTACGTGGACCAGGCATTGTCATGGAAGTGAAGCCCAATAACACCTACCTCATAAAAGGGATTGGAGCCCAAACCAAACTAAAAGATATGCATCATGATTGACTTCATTTGTGTAAGGCAAGAGCAGCCCAACAAAATTCAAGACTCCCTGTGCCTAACGCCAAACTGGATCAGTACCAAGCCCATATACCAGACACCATCAAAAAGATTCCCAAGGCTCTGGCTTCCAGCACCCCAGGGGGAGATGTTGCAACATCTTTGATTACGCCTTCTTGGGGAATTAACACCCCGAGTAAATCACCAAGCAGCTCACTGAATGGTTCACCGCCCAGTCAATAAACTGGTGGCACCATTATCAGTTAACTATCTATGAAAGGGATCTCTCAATCCAGGTCCTAAATGGAACACAACTTGATTAAGCCTCATGACTCAAGAGGAACATTACTCAGATAAGCCCCATGACCTCTATGACGTACATGGACAACATGTGGCTTATCATGATACTATATATTAACCTATATTCATATTCAATAAAGTATCATTCTCTTCTTAATATTCCCTTTATTTTGTTTATTATACTTCCTAGAAGTATAAACTTGACATATGACAAGTTCTTTAATGGACATCTGTTTGCCTTGGAGATCAATTATAAAGGGAGTTGCTTTGCCTCCAAGTAAAACTTTTGATTTATCTACCATTCTGGCATGTTTAAAGTTGGGTTCAACAGCTGATATTGTTACAGTAGAAAATCAAATGGAAGGGATAGTGTGCCCTCAAAAAACTCAAAATCAGCAAAGAACCGCAGCAAAACCCCTGAAAGAAATTGACAGCTTAAATGCTGTCACAGACAAAAAATGGGTCAAAGCTGGGGCCGCCCAAATAGCCCTCAAAATCTGGACCTGCCTTATTTTCCCCCAAATAATTATGACAAGAAAATTACGAGTTATACACTATTTGGGGATGGCAGCGCTTGATCTGCTGATTGCCAAATTTTTCAAATTATGACGTCATCAACCTGAATTCCAATGCAGGACCACCAACTGCTGAAAATATTCTTGCCAGCCAATCAGAAGCCGCATAATCCCCTCCTTCCTCATCCTGAACTCCCTTAAGACTTCCTCATTTCCCCTCTAGAAACTTGTTTCTAGATAGCTATAATTCCCTGAAGAATAAACAAAACAAGTCTCCAAAAAACCTCATGTTAGAGTATCTTGGCCCCAGTGGTTGACAGTATCTTGGCCGCTCTTTTTCAGTTTGCTGCCAACTCCTTGACCGCGCCTTGGCCTGCTTTGTACCCTTTGGTCCTCTGGCTTTGTCCTCTGATTTACCTCTTCAATTAATGTTCTTGATTTTGGTCCTAATGTCTGCCATTTTCTACACTCAAAAAGGCGCAAAATTAGTAACCTCCCCTTATCAATTTGGTTTAGTGTTATTGAAGCAACTGACAATTTGCTTATTTTATCCACATTGTTTTTCATTGCATCTTACAGCCTGCCATTTGACCCTTACAGATATGCTGTACTTGGTTACAAATATTTTGCTTAACATGGCGTGCTGAGCACCAGAGTCAGCTGAAATTTTAGGTTTATGAGATTTATAAGTGCATGGGTAACCAAGAAACTGTGAGTGACCTTTAATTTTTAGGTTTTTAAAGATAGAAGTTTGCAAGACATGTGGGATGCGTGCAGCTAAGTTTATGCCTTGATATAATTTATTACAAAAGTAACAGTTTTGAAGCCCCGGGCGGGAATTGAACTTGCTCCTAGCCACCAGGCGGGGCTAGCAGGCAGGGGAGATTTGCCTGCACCTGGATTTTTGTTTTTGAAGCAAATCCAGGTGCAGGAACCATTCCTGCTCTGGTGGCAGCTGAGGGGCCTGCTTTGGGCCCCAAAAGCTATGCCCAAGCCTTGATGGGTTTGGCTGGGCCTGGGCAGGCTATTTTTCCTGCCCACTAAACCCAGACCAAGCCCACCCTCCATTAAGTAATTTGGGTCCCCAATTGGGGACCCCTTTTTTAATCAAGTTCTTTGGGCTCAAGAGAGCCTGTCAAGTCAGTCCAAAAATGGTGATCAAATTGGAAAAAACCCCAAAACCCCAGAAGCCAAACTTGCCAAAATCAATGACCAGCCAAGCCAAGATGGACCATCAAAAAGCCAAACAACAGTTTATGAAAACCCCAAAAATAACCATGAAGCAGCCAACCAAACAGCAGAACCTGAAATGCCAAGCCTTGCCACACATATAGCATCAGAAGAATACCAGAGGCACCTGCATATGAGTAAGTATATAAATCAGAAGCACTTTAAAAAGTTCTGTATTGTCATCCTTACCAAATAAAGTTGTTATGAACCTTTGGTTCACCAATCTGTTTCCATACCTATTTTTGATACTCTTCCATCTGCATACACCCAAGCATCAGTACCCCTCTACTGGGATAGATAGTCAGACTCCAGTTGATAAAACCAAAGCCTTTGACTACTACCGCCCACCCAATGCTCCATTTGGCCCTGTGCATTTCACTGAGTATCCCGCCAATCCTGACCACAAACCCTGGACATTGGAAGACTTGCAATGGTACACCCGCCCAAACGCTCCCAAGGAACCCTACCAAATTGTCCAAGATGGCAAAGCAATCACTATCTATCCTTTGATCTTCAACGGGAAGTACAACAATCCTGCCGCCTACTTGGTCCCCATGGAACTGCCCCCAACACCCAAACCAACCATCTCAACCCCCCCACTTCTAATGCCTCTGGCCAGAGTAGTCAATTCCTGAGAGTGCTTTACCTTGCGCTCACGGGATTGATTGACTCTGCCTTGCCAGCAGCTGGACCTTGGGTTGTGGCTGGGAAGGCCCTTTCCTACCTAGTAAAGTTAGGTCCCATCATCTGGTGGGCCATGCCAGTACCTGCTTTGACTCCTCCCTCACCTGCTGGAGCCCCACGGTACTCCTGGTATCCTGACACAATTTCTTGTCAGGTTGGGGGGAGAAAGGGGAACATAAGCCTGTTCCCCCTCCTCTTTTCCTTATTCCTCTGTTTTGATCATTTGAGGTCAGAGAATTTGGGGTCAGATTCATAGTGGGTTGCTGTTTTAGCATTGTTTACTTTGGTGATGTCCTCCTTCTTGGGACAGGAGCTGTTTGCTCTCTGGCTGTTATTGCCATTGTTTTATTAGAGCTGCAGTTGTTGTTGGTGTGGCGGGTGTTTTGGCCTTTGTTACCATTGGAATATCTCTTTCATTGCCGTTAGAGGAGCAGTTGATGTTGCATGCAGTATATTCCATATTTGCGCATTTTTCTGCACGCTTGGCTTCTGCAATGAGCACAGGCATTTAGGTGTTGGCCTCTGGGCAGTTGAAGAAAGCAACTGAGAGTTTCATTCTGTTGATGAATGATGCTCTTGTATGTACGTTGTCAGCTTGTGCTGGGTTTTGGATCTTGAAGTGTATCTCTTCAAATTTATTGGCATAAGTTGTGACAGTGGTCTTCTGGGGAAGATTGCTGTTCTGTATTGCAATTTATTGGAGGGATTCAGTGACATAAAAGTTATGGGTGATGTCAGCTTTAAACTCTTTCAAGTTGCTAAGCTAGTTGTCAGTTCTTGAGCCAACCCAAGCAGCAAACAGGTTATCCTGCAGCCTCAATCAGGCGTTTGCTGGCTTTCTGGACCCATTTTTTGTGAGAGATTTGGCTGGTGCCTAGTTTGCAGCTGGGTGGTCCAGCCAGATTATAAAATTTTATTTATTCTGCCAAAGAATTTGTTGATACCTATGTACTTGGTATTGGTGATTTCACCTGTAGTGGGTGGTTATGTGTTTATTTGTGGTTGAAGAGAGCAACTGTATTGAATTATCTTGGTGCAGGCTTTGGAAATGACCAGTTCTTTGAATACAGTGCATACACTTGGTATATCTTTGTCAATATTGTGGGTGTGGAAGTATGTTTTTTGGGTATCCTGGGATGTAGCCTGGTGGAGTACGTGGGCAAAGGTGAGTGGGTTCTGTTCAGTTGTTCTTTTTTCATGGGTGTGGTAAAAAAACTGTAGCTGCTGCCAGTGATGAGGAGCAAATTTTGAAAAAGCTTCAAATATAGATTTAATAAGAAGAGAAGTAAGTTTTATTGGATAATATTTTAGATTTATATAGCTTGTATTGTGGCAGGGACTCAAGTTGGATCAAATATATGGAAGGTCATGTGTGAGTTGGATTTATCATGCTGGATACCTGGACCAGTAATGTGATATTAGTTTATTGCCAGTTCTGGAATATCAAACTGAATATTGGATTGGCGCCAAACCAGGCAATGGCTGGATGCAATGTGTTTTGGCAACAGCCAGAATTTCATTACATCCAGCTCCTCAACAAGAGTATCAAATATGTAAAGGGAAAAGAAGATAGAATAGATTTTGAGTTTGATATTTGAACCTGATGCAGGTAAAATTGATAGAGTCTGGATGTGCCTATTCCCAATAGCCATGTCAAACAAAGAGGGTTAGCATTCTGACACCTGGTTGTTTATGAATTGTTGTGATGTTTAAAAAATTGCAATAGGAATAGGTTTTTTACAAGTACTAGAGATGATTGCAAAAAAATTGCTTGACATGCTTGAAATTTTGGTCAAGCAAGTCAATTTGTCTTGGTCCACAGAAATCAAGCTCACCTACAATGGCGTTAAGATGTCCAGACGGCAGAATTGAAGCTATCACTGCATCAAATGGCTTTATCTTGTTGTATATCCTTGGCTTGGATCTTGATCCATAAGCTACCTGCCCATAGATGTTCCATGCCATAACACGCACCCAAATATATTTGGCGGAAGGTCCTACAACACTGAAGGTTATATTAGCAGGAAGCCTTGCTGTTACAGCCTTGGGAGTATTGGGGATAAACTGGTTTGCTGTTTGCAACAGTTGGTGAACTTGCCTTCCGTCAGTAAGTGTAGTGTTGTAAATGTTTTCTTGGTGATTTGGTGAAACATGGCATGTTGAACCTTTTGCACAAAAGATGAATTCTGAAGCCAACTTTGGTTCAAGCCACACCGGCTCAACTCGGCTGATCATCATGGATGTTGTTGGCCAGCGTCCTCTTTGCTGCCGTATCGCGTTTTGAAATCCATCCTTCACGTTCTGCACTAGCCTTGTGTGATATTCGCCAAAGTAGGTTTGGTTAGTGCCTGTCCACACCACACCTTCCCCAAGCGTTAAAGTAGCACCTGTCACGAAATGCTGTGGTGAAAACGCCCCGATATCAAAGCTCAACGAATGCATAGGCAGCATGTAATGGCTTAAATGGCTTTATATCGCCTTCTGGAATTACTTTAACCCTACTTCTAGTAAAATGTTAAGCTCAAAATAGCCTTGTATTTCCATATTTCCGAGGAATATTCTATTCCTGAAGCTGAGCCAGCTTATAATCTTATTTCCCAACGTGCTAATGAATCGAATCCTACTATCGAATATTTCACATCATAAATGCCACTAACATATCCTTCACTTTGACTTTCAATCAACATAAGTATATCACGTATTGATTATTGTAATACACTCAATAAAGTTTCCGATTCACATAAGCTAGACTCGTCGTCTATAAGATAAACTTAACTCCATCTTCAAAGGCCAAATCCAATACGATTAAATACCAAATTAGCAATCAAACGTAACAGCCAAATGATGGAATGTGGAGGGATTTCAAGCCTAATTTATTCAAAGTTGAACGGCGGCCGATCCCTCGTGTTGCACAATTTGTACTATGAAAAGGATTGTCGTTTCCAAATCCGGGCTGACCTTACAAGCTTTCCTTCTGCGTGATGATTAAGCCGCCTTGCTCCACAAAATGTTCCAAACTTTATAATTCCGGCTCCTATACCAATCCTGGTTTAAAGGTGCCCCTCATTTCTAAGAACCGATTTCCGATATGATATCACTGTTTTGAGTATTTTAGGATAAAAATATAAGTAAATTACTCAAAACGATGATGTGTTGTCGGAAATAAGGTAGGTACCGAAAAATTGGCTCTTAGAAATGAGCCTGGTACAGATTTAAAGGCTCAGTCAGGTCTAGAATGGATTACAAAATCTTACTCCACCCAGACTCTAAAACTTAAGCCTAACACCATTTCCGGAAGCCATACTTAATCCAAAAGAGATACGTTGGGAGTATTCCGCTGCTCCTTAAAAAGCTTGAACCTCCATCAGACGACAAACAGGAACTTTAAAAATGCAGATGTGAGAAAGAGGCAAATCAAATAAATTATTGATTAACTGATATACGTTTATAAACACAAACCAAAGTTAGTCAAGTATAAATTGATTTCACATTACTGGAAAGTGAGCCATCAGAAATAAAGGGTTACGTCTTCAATGCTTTCCAGGGTTTAGTTTATTTTTCAAACCGAGGAGTCTCAATCCCCTTGACACCGCCATAAAATGGTTACTTGCAGAGCTGAGGCTAGAGGTAATATCTAATGATGAAACATCAAGCAAACTTACATTATACCTACTACTGTTGCAACCAAGTTTCCAGACTCGCCCGCTAACATATCTTACAATACACAGGGGGCGCTTGATGAGTCACCCCTTGACGTGTCTAATGACATGAACCAATCTGATTGCAATGTCAAATGGCAGGCACTTCCTCCTAATTAGGAGCGCTACCAATTTGACCTGTTGATCCCCACACAAGTTATTCCTTGGCTTCAAACCTTACATGGAACACGCCACTATACCACCCCCTTGTGGCCTTGTGGCTTTCTCCATATGGTATATTAATCACAATATTCTATTCATTCTTGTCCTTTCTATTGGAATGTTGTCTTCCCCAACTCAAATACTGAATCCTCATTGATTCAGTTGCAACAGTGATAGCAGCGGTAGGTTCACAACCTACCTAAAACAAAATTCCCCCTAAGAAAAGACAGAGTACAGGCTGTATGACTACTCCCCATCAAGAAAATTTCCTGCCAATCCCCAAGGGGGACATCCCAACAGGTATGTTATTTACCAAGACCAGCTAGTCCTTACAAGTGTATATAATTGGCTCCGCCTTGGGCAGTGTGACGCCAGTGTCACCCCTCCCAGTCAGACCTTTCACAATGTATGCTCAATCTCCAGCTGGAATCCTTTGCGGGTGGAGTCAAAGGAGCCAACATTGTCAGTTAGTTTCAATCCACTGAGACCCGCCTTCATATCTTCCAGGTTCCCAAGCCCATGTGAGTTGCCACTGCGTCAGGGCGCCTCACGGGGCCCACTGCTGTATGGGTTACCAACTGGGCCAATCAGGAAATTGAAGTCACCTGGGCGGCATTCTGGGATGCCACAAGATCCTGCTACAGCAAAACCTTCTTGCCTATTGTGGTGGGAACTCCCCTTTTAGCAATCAAACAGACTGTATCCATTCCCAAGTACCTTGCTGCCGCCCCTGAAGCCGTAACTAATGGGAATGCCATGCTTCTGACCCTAATTGTCAATGGGCTCAAGCCCCATATCTGTAAGTGGGTCCCTGTGGGTTGTTGCACCTCCATTAATGAATGTTACAAGGCCATTGTGGAGGCCAACAATCAGGCTTCAATGGGCTTCTGTCATCTTGTTGACGCTCCACCTCAACCTTGTGCAACACCTGGCAGTGGCCACAATCAAGTAGGCTGCCGTCAACCCTGCCAGCAGGAGAATGGGATCAAACGCCCCGCAAGGGGGAACTCCAACTAGCACAAATTAAGGACCAGGGAAAAGCCTGGAGTTTGTAGTTACGAGAGGTTCTACAACCCCACTTGACCTTCCCTCTCAATCCCTGCTTGCAAAGAACCTCTGCAACTACAGTGTACACAAGGTCAAAACCCTTGACGTCTTCCAGGATCATAGTGACAACCCTGTACTTCAAGTGAGCCACTCTTCAAATAAGGTCACCCCCTTAGCCTATCTTTTCTGTTTTTGTGGGAATGTCCAAAAACTATTGGTAGATACCAGGGCCGGCCACACTATGGTGGACCAGGCGTTTGTTGACTCCCAACAATTGGACCAAGTGCCTAGCAGGTTCAAGGTAGTACAAATAGCTGACTCCCTTAGAGTTGCAATTACCCATGAGACGGTACCCTTCTGCATGAGAATGGGGAACATCCAGGTTAAGCTCTCTGGGCCAATCATGGCAGGGCTCAGCCACAACATAATTGCTGGCCTTGAATGGCTTCAGCACAACTGTCCCTACATTGACTGGGATACCTCTGTCATCACCCTCAATAGAAATGAGGTGGGCTTCCAGATCTATCCTATTAAAATGAGCAAGCTACTCCACAATACTGTGTTTGTTAGAATAACAGAGACAGGCTCATACAACTTCAAGGGGGGAAACTAGACTTCAACCAATGTTCAAAGTTATCTGTGCGGAATCACCTGCGGCCCTTCCCTTGATTACTTCACCCCCACCAGCGCTTGCTGCACTCCTTGAGGAGTACAAGGACGTCTTCAGAAAAACACTGGACCAACTACCTCCCCCTTGAGAGATCCAGCACACTGTAAACTCCAAGGGTTGCTACCTAAGGCACACCCCTTGTATTGTCTTACACCCAAAGAAGATAAGACCCTCCACAAGCACCTTGTGTTTGCACTTGACAAGGGCTTCATTTGCCCCTTGTTCTCTCCATATGGGACAGCTGTCTTCTTTGTAGCCAAGAAGGACAGGTTCCTTTGCCTGGTCACAGATTATTGCACCTTAAATGAGGTGACTGTTAAGAATAAGTACCCCCTGCCATTGATTGACAACCTGTTTGACACACTTGCAGGTGCAAAGGTCTTTAGCAAGATTGATCTCACTGTGGGGTACAACCAGGTCCGCATTGCACCAGGGGATAAGACAAAAACTGCCTTCTGCACACGCTACAGGTTGTTTGAGTGTTGAGTCATGACCTTTGGAATGACCAACACTTCTTCCACCTTTGCCATGTTGATGAACAAAGCATTTGAGGAACTGATTGGGAAATGTGTGGTTGTGTACCTTGACAACATTATTGTCTTCAGTCAAGATCAAACCACACATCTCCAACACTTCCGTGCTGTCCTTGACACCCTTCAAAAAAATCAGCTAAAAGCTAAATCCTCCAAATGCAAGTTCCTCAAGTCAGAGTTGTTGTTCCTTGGGCACACTATCTCTGCCCAAGGGATAAAGCCTGACTCTGCCAAAATCAAGGCAATCACAAGCATGCCACCCCCCACTAATGTGGGCCAGGTGTGTATCTTCTTAGGCATGGTTGCCTATGTGTGCAAGTTCATTCCTAGTTGCAGAGAACTAATTGCACCTCTCACTGAGCTCCTCAACACCAAACAGCACTTCCATTGGACCCCCGTCAGAGATCAAGCCTTTGGGACGTTGAAGCAGAGACTTACAACAGCACCTGTACTGCAGTTCCCCAACCAAAACTGCCAGTACAAACTCAAGACTGACGCCTCTGACAGGGCCATAGGGGGCATGCTACAGGTAGAAACTGACAATGGCGCCTTCCTCCCTGTGGCATATGAGCCCAGGAAGCTTACCAACTTGGAACAACATTATCCCATTCATGATAAAGAATTAGCGGCAATTGTGCACTGCGTCAAGAAGTGGTGCTGTTACCTGGAAGGGACCACCTTTCCACCCTGCGTCCTGACAGACCACAAGTTGCTCCAGTACTTCAACACACAGTCCCACTTGACACGCCGCCAAGCAGCCTAGGTTGAGCACCTATCCCCCTATCAGCTGTGCATCAAGTACAAGCCTGGGAAGAACTTGTCACAGCTGACACCCTCTCACGCCTCTACGTAGCATCCATCATCAGGGATGACGGCTTGGACCCAGATTGGCCAATGTTGTACCTCTGCCCTGAAGCAACTTGTTACAAAGGCCTTAACTCAGTAACCATCTCCAAGCTGAAGAACAACAAAATTCAGTTCACTGCAAATGCTGGCAACGTCTGCTGCCAGGCAGAGACAGGTGAGAAGATGCCTTACATCCCCACCACACAACAAGATGACACCATACTGCATTACCACCAAACCCTGGGTCACATCAGATGACTTAACCTCTTTGAGATCATGAAACAAAAGGTTTGATGGCTGCGTATGCGTCAAGACATCTTGGATATCCTCAAAAAATGTGTGCTGTGCAAAAAAATATGTCTAAACCTGCACCCCTAAAGTCTATCCTGCCCATCAAAGCAATGGAACCCTTCAAACAGTGGGCCCTTGCCATTGTGGGGCCACTCCCCAAAGACAGACTGGGAAAGAAGTACATTATCACTGTGATTGACTACTTCACCCATTGGCCAGTGGCCTGGGCAACAACTAACCACACTGCCACTGCCATCACCCGCTTCATTGGCAAGGAAATTGTGGCCAGCTTTGGGCGGCTCAAACGCCTCATCACAGATGGTGGCCCCAAAATTGTTGGGCATGTCATGAAGGCGTACTGCGCCAAGAATGCACTCCAACAGATACTCACAACCCCATACCATCCACAAGCCAATGGATGCGTAATGCAATTAAATGGCTCACTGGTTCAATTGATTGCCAAGCTCTCACAGGAACACCCCAATACCAAATGGACTAAACACCTGCCTACAAATCCACTTATTTTAAAAGCAAGGATTAACAGAGGCACCGGGTTCAGCCCCAGTGCCTTGGCCTTTAAGACCCCTGACAGTTTGACAGGAGTTGAACAAGGGAAGGTACGGTCTACAGTTCCTGGTAAACCTCCCCTGTTGATAACTCCATCCCTGAACCAATGTCGTGCCAAGGCCTGAGAGATCAAACACAAACAAATTCAAGGAGGGACAAAGCACCTTGAGTCAAGATATGCCGTAGGTGACCCTGTCTACACCCTCAACCCCAATTCAGCCAAATTAGAGCCTAACCACCTAGGGCCCTTCAAGATAGCCGCAGTCTATGACAATCACACCTATCAACTCAAAGATGCCCAAGGGAATACCAAGAAGCTCCACCATGATTGCTTGCGCCTCTGCCGCTCCATCCTCATACAAAGGTTGTTTGTGCGGACCTTCCCAGATCTTCTGCAGACTCCAATCCTGGTGTCTGACAACAAACAGGGGGCAAGGAGGGTGTTTCAACCGAGTTTCCAGACTTGCCTGCTAGCATATCTTACAATACACAGGGGTGCTCAATGAGTCACCCCTTGACGTGTCTAACAACATGAACCAATCTGATGGCAATGTCAAATGGCGGGCACTTCCTCCTAATTAGGAGCACTACCAATTTGACCTGTTGATCCCTGCATAAGTTATTCCTTGGATTTGAACCTTACATGGGACATGCCACTATGCCACCCCCTTGTGGCCTTGTGGATTTCTCCATATGGTATATTAATTGCAATATTCTACAATAAACAATATCTTATTCTATTCATTCTTGTCCTTTCTATTGGACTGTTGTCTCCCCCAACTCAAATAATGAATCCTCATTGGTTCAGTTGCAACACTACCCTTGAAGATATATTGTTACACTAGATAGATAAATCCTTAAGAGTTAATGTGTCAAACTGGTATTATTCAAATAGGCCATTGGAAAAACCGATTTTGATAAAATTAGAGATTTTTCCATCTGGTTGTAAGAGCAGTAACCTTCTCCACTAATATGGACAATGTAGACATCTTCAGCGCTTGGATTTTACAAAACTTTTGGCAGATTTGACACTAATCCATAAGCTCAAGCAAATCCTGATATAGGTGGGGCCAGCATCATTGGGATTTCAAGTTTACAAAAAGGTACCAATCTCAGGTATGTCCTAAGCCTCAATAATCTGAGTAACAAATCACCATCTCTTTGAGCTGTGAGTTTATATGCATCACTGGTGCCTCAGTTATTATATAGTGTAACTGCTGTGAATATCAGAAAAAAGATGTATACTCTTAATTAAATCAGTCAGATATTCCCAGCTGTCCCTTCAGAAGTCTTCATACTCATGAAAGATCACTATTGAGGCCAGTTGTGGGTCAAGTTTTTCCTCTCCATAGGTTCACCAGAAATACAGGAAGTGTAGCCATCAGAAAATTTGTACCCCTCTCAAGATCTTTACACAATCAGCATCTGGGATCTTGGAACTAAACTGTCTGCCTCTCTTGATAGCTGAAAGTTATTTGCATCCTTATACGGACATAGCGTTTGTGGTCAGTTAGAAATTTAAGCTCATTAATCACTATAGTAATGGTACCATCTTTGCCAGCAGTATATGACAGCCAGCTTTCCCCAATCATGGATGGTATATAATCTTCCTCCAAAGTTGGCTCTCTTGGCTCATACACTACTCTGAGGTGGTCATCCACCCCTAAATTGATACTGAGGGAGCTACCTATAGCCATATCTGCTGCATTGTGACAGATCCAGGTCTAACCAGTCAAACTTACTGTTATCTTGCCCTTGACTCTTGTTACTGGTACCTTCCTGTGACAAAGATTTGAGGAGCTTTGCCTCCAGGGAGGCTTTTTTGTGAGACAACACTTTATTGTCATCTATCCAATGAGCCATAATTTTGACACTCTTTTCCTCTCTGTTTCTTAACGCCTCAACTTCACAATTGGCTATGTCCTTTACTTGTTGCAAAATTTCATTGAACCCTAACAGCAAGTTCCAGGAGTCCCATGCATAAACTTGATTTCCTTGTGCCGGGGTTCCTTCTCTGGCAAAATAGTTGGAGTATAGTTCTTCAAAAGTTGCTTTCAATTCTACCAAAGATTCCTCAGGTGCAATCTTAGAGACCTCCAGACTTGCCCAAGCCTCCTCAAGCAAGCTGGTAGGAACTTCCTTTCTTGCAGCAGCAGCCTCAACACAAAGCATTCCAAATTTTGCTCTATCAAATAGTAATAAAGAAGACATGATAATTAAAAAGAAGTTGAGGGGAAAGCGTCAAAATTGACAATATATCTTTATTTAAAACTAGCTGTTTTTGCTTAAATACCATTCAGGGCATATTTGACTGAAAACCCCTCCGGTTCCTGAATTAAACTATGATTTATCTCACATGGTTTATGAAATTTGAGTTGTCCAAACCTAGATCTTTACCTAAAAGATCTCCTGTAATTCTCAGCCTATGGGAATTAACCTACAATAAGAAGGAGTCACCTGACACCATTCATCTTAATGTATCAACTCAGTATGAAGATTCCCCAGCTCCTGGCGCCAAAACCCTGTGGATTAAAAATCCCAAAACTCAGCTATCAATGTTCCAACTGGGAATCAGCTTATCAAACCTGAATTCCTAGGCATCCTTGCCTTTATTTATAAATCTTCACATTTAATGGATTTTTGCCTTAAAACCCATTAAAATGCTTTGAAACTCAAACCAGGCGCCACTGCAGTGCCCATCAATTTCCCCAGGTGGCGCCTTGGCACTTCTCAAATCAACTGGCGGTGCTTCTAACCTAATGAATTTGCCAAAGTTGCGCTTTTAATCCAAAATTTGGGGGTTTATTTTTGATTAACCTTAGACAAACTTCTTGACACAATCAAGGCAATTAACCAATATAATTAAATCCTCACTAATTATATTCCCATATATCTATTAATTAATCTTCCCAGTTAATTAAATTGTTTTTGAGACGCCTAGTCTCCAAGATTGATTTGGCCAATATTGCCTTCTGTTCTTTTATTGAAAATATATACTAAGTTCTCAGAAATCTTTATCTGAAGAATTCCAACCAAACCTATCTACATAAAACAAACAGCAAAAACAGAGCAACTTTATATCTCAGAGTATTTATTTGGCTAAATACTTAACAGTGAATGTCATACAGTCACATGCATCTGTCTCTCATAGTAAGTGTCATCTCTCTTGGGGAATTTTAGAAGTGGGGGGTTAGCCCTTCTTTAATATGCAGAGCTCATTGACCTAGATTGTATCCACTAAAACTAGGCAGTTTCTTGGCAATCTGCAAGAGGGGTATTAGGATAAACTAATTTCTTAAATCAGGCAGCACCAACAGTTATACATGCCTAGGGAAGTGTGAAACTTGGGCCTTTTTCTAGGTACCAACATTTATCTATTGCATAGAGTTATTAGCTTCCCACTACATCCCTTTATCAGCTATCAGGTATCAGAGAAATAGAAGTTCCAGTTGATAAAGCTACTAACTGCAGGTTCAGCTAACAACCAGCTCCCCTTGGGGATCTGGAAATCTGTTTACAGGCCCTGTTACACCATCACTTGGTTGGTCTTTAGACTTTGAGGCTGATATGTTCCAAGTTGCACTAAGCTGCTTGACATACTAGACAGCTCAGTGAATACCCTAACTACACTGGGCTTAGAGTTTCAGGCTTTAAGCCTGCATTATCTGTATACAGGTAGAAGGATCTTCCTAGCAAACAGAAGATGAACGCTGAGAATTCAGGGTCAAGACCAATGATCTAGCATAGACTTGATCCCATCTGGAAAGGGCAAAGAAAATTATACCCAGATGTTTTATCCTGATAGCCCTAGTAGAGATACTCCAAGTGGCAGGGGCTGGTAAGGATCAGTAAGCCTCAGGGATTCATGACAACCCATATTCAGGCAAGAGTACTGGCTTTCACATCCTTCAAGCTGCAGACCACCATCCACTAGGTCAATCAAACCCCCTAGTAGATCTGAGTTCACAGCATTATGATATACTAACATCCAAGTCTGGCAATCTTGGTAGGGTCCTCACACATCTAGGTTACCAAGGTCAGTAGGGTGCCAGCCAAGCTGATGCTGGCCACCGCTCATCTTATGAACCGTGATGATCTGCATCCTGAGCTGCTTGGCAGGTGTGGGCCAACGTTGTTGCCGTAAAATATCCAGCCTGGGTGCTGATTTCTAAAAATAGTTAGTCTACTACTTCTTTATCTTAATACTATATCTGTTGTGGTATAGTGACAGCCTGGGTAAGAACAGAATAATATAAGAAGATAATAAGACAAAACTTGCTTTTATTGTGATAGTGTTGCACTTATATAGTAGGAGGCGGAGGAATTTCCACCAGGGGAAGGGAGGCACATACAGAAAGACTTTCCTAATGGAGGAGAGTGGATTGGCACAGCAGAAAGTCCCGCGCAAGAGAACAACTGGTTTCACCCAGCTTTTCTTAAGGAGGCAGATGTAAATAACTTTGTTCTATTATTAACCTTGGAAGTAAAGCCTGTGCCTTATTTGAATTCAAAAGGCACTTTGAACACTTGTTTTAGAGGCGTTTTAGGCGTCTTTATCCTTAATAAAATAAGGAAACAATAAAGCAATTGTGCAACTGTTCTGTTTCTTGATTCCTAGATGGACAACTTAATGTCTAATCCATTCAATCTGCAACATTTCCCTCCACTAGATTAGACAATAGGGTCAATCATGACTTTGCGTCTCTAGGTAGCAACTATGGTGTTGGGGTCAAACACATGTCTCATTATGTGGAGGTTTGTTGCCCAATCCTTAGTCATTGGCTTTGCGGATCTGTAGGTAACCAGTTGTGTTTCCTGGCTGCTGTTCAGGTGGTAGAACAGTTGGTGTGGTACAGGAATATTCTTGTCAGTCTCCAATAACCACCTTGCTCTTTTATTCTTATTCCTCATACTTTGATGCAACACTATCACAAACAGGACAACAACCCATGTAATTTTTTAATTAGACTTTTGTTTTTTCAGGTTGTTGTCCTCATTGGGGATTACTCTTGGTCACTAGGAGCAGCACACATATACTGAGCGTGTACTCTAGTAATCAATTGCCCAGAATGGGGCTCCTTAAGGATGTAGGAGTCAGGGCTAGTCTTCTGGATAGCTTGAACTGGGCCTTGCCAAAGGGAGGCAAGTTTGGATTCACATCTGTACCCTCTATTGCTGAAGAAGTATACTGAGTCTCCTATCAGGTAAGTGGGTAAGGTGGGGCATTTGGATGCAGCTTGTTCTAGGTCCTGAAACTTATGGTTTAAGTTTGCGGTGTAGGCCTCTGATTGCAAGCAAATAAGAGTTTGAACCAGCTTGTTGAGTTATGCCTCTGGGGACACAGCCAGGATGGGCTTTACCAAGGAATATAGTAAAGGGCAAAGTCCTGGTTGCTGGCTATAGAGCAGTTAGAAGGGCGGCTTGCCAGTGGCACAATGGTACCCAATGTTATATGCAAAGGTGGCCGCAGGCAGGAAGGTATCCCATTCAGTCTCATGTTGGTGACTAAGCTTCCAAAGTATCTGGACCAGGCTCCCATCAGTGCGCTCTACCATGCCATTTGTCTGTGGGTGATAAGGAGTGGATAGTGTCCCACAAATTCCCATCAGTTGGTTGAGGCGGGGGATGATATAACTGGTGAAGTTTGTACCATTTTCTGTCAGCAGAATCTGGGGGCAACCATGTTTGTATATGATATTCTCCAGGATGAACATGGCTGTCACCAGTGCAGATTGGTTGGGAATTGCCTTGGCCTCTACCCATTTAGTCAGATGGTCAACAGCCACAATGATGAACTTGTTGCAACTGTTGGTAGCTGGCAGGGGGCCCACTACATCAATGGCTACAGTGTGGAAGGCAAACCCAGGGCATACAAGTCTGTGTTGGAACTTGGCAACCTTAGGCCTCTCAATGTTGAAGTCATGACAGGTGGCTAGTGTATCTGCCACATCAGTGTGCATTACTTCCCAGAAGCAGTGCTGCTGTAGCAGAGCTAACGTCTTCTGTATGACACCATGACCAGTAGTCTTGTGAGCGGCCACCACTGAGTCCATGCGTAGGGATGAGTGTATGTAGGGTAGCCAAGAGTCTCCACAAAGCTTCAGGAGTTGTCCCTTAGAGACCTTGGTATCAACAGCTAGCTTCTTGAGAGCACTCAGTATCTCTACTGGCTCCTCCCCCCCACAAAGAAGGATCCTCCATAAGCTTGTCATAGAGAATGTCAGCCATGGAGGATACCAAGGCAACAGTTGGAAGGCAGGAGAGACATTCAGCATTGTGGCGGGCTGCTCCAGCTTGATGAATGATTTTGTAGTCATAAACCTGAAGTTTAATGGCCCAACACACCAGATGTCCTTTGGGGTCCTTGAGGATCTTCAGCCATTGCAAGGAGGCATGGTCTGTTACAACTGTGAAATGTACCCCATGGAGATAGACTATGAATTATTGTTATGAGTATATTACAGCCATACACTCTCATTTGGTGACAGTGTAGTTCCTCTTGTGAACATTAAGCGTACACAAGCAGTATACAACAGGGTGTTCAAGTCCTTAGGAGTCTAGTTGGGAGATAGCACCCCCAATAGCAGTCAGACTAGCACCTGTATGAACCACAAACGGCTTGAAAAAGTCAGGATAGGCCAGTACAGGGGCTGCAGTCAGTGTTCCCTTGAGAGCATTGAAGGCATATTGGCACACTGGGCTCCAGAAGAATTCTTTATCAGCTCAGAGAAGCTAAAAAAGGGGATCACCCAGAGATGCAAAGTTGGGGATGAAGCAACAGTAGTACCCAATCATCCCCAGGAAGACCTGCAGGTCCAGCTTATTGGCCAAGATATGCATTCTCTCAATGGCTTACACCTTTAGAGGTAAAGGGCAGAGTCCATCTTGGCTAATGATGAACCCTAAGAACTCAAGGTGCTCCTTGAAGAAGTTGCACTTGTGTGGCTTGATCTTGAGATTGAGATTGGCTACAATTAACCTCTGGAAGACTTCCTCCAAGTGTTGTAGGTGATCATTAAAGGTTTGGTAGAACACATTAATGTCATCCAGGTAGACCAAGACACTGGTGAGTTTGAGGTTGCCCATCACTGCATCCATGGCCCACTGGAAGGTAGCTGGGGCATTGGAAAGATCTTGAGGCATCCTTGTGGGTTGGAATAGCCCTTGGTCAGTGATGATTGTACATTTTTCTTGATCAGCAGGGGGTAGATCAATCTGCCAGTACCCACTGATAATGTCCATGACGCTGAAGAACTTGGCGCCACCCAGTTGGTCCAAGGTATTGTTAATACAAGGGGGGGATATGAATCCTTCTTGGTAACAGCATTCAGTCAACAGTAGTCAATCACCACCCGGTTGCTGCCATCCTTCTTTTTGACAATCAGGAGAGGAGAAGCCCAAGGACTTTTACTGGGGATCAATAAACTAGATCCCAATAGCTTCTGAAGCTTTTTGTTAGCCACAGCATGATTGGCTTGACTGTGCCGTATAGGTCTGGAGCGGATAGGTGGACTGCCTTGGGTGTCAATATGATGAGCAACATCTGCAGCCTTGCCCAGGTCATAATCATCTTTGGCAAACAAATCTTTATACTGGGCAAAGAGATCCATAGCTTGATTCTTCTGCTCTTCAGAGAGGCCAGATAGAGTGTCACAGCTTATGACCAATTACACCAGTGATTGCTCACAGGGTAGATCCAACTCAGAGAAGTCTGCAAAGGGGGCAGTCTCTTGCAGTTTTTCATGCTCTTCCAGTCGTATATAAGCCAGAAGTTGGTGTTTGGAGACAACCATAGCTTCACAAATCATGTTGGCCAAGAGTATGAGTAGCTTTTTCTCACTTGGCATGAGGATGCCTGGTGCAACCCATGGTTCTAGTCTGGAGGCATTAGGCATGCCAAAGATTTCTCCATGAGTGCCAGCCATTAGTACCAGCAAGAGGCCTGTATTGTGGATCACCTGAGAGCCAGGTGTGATAGTCACATTACAGGAGACGTAGACTGGGATACCCTTGGCTTCCCCAATTGAGAGAGATAGCATCTTGACCTTCTGTCTACACAGTGTATAAGCAACTGGAAGCTCTCCATTTGCATACTCCAGATTGATGTAGTGAAGATGTTTAAACACTTCTTCCAGGGGTTCCAGGTGTTTGTCATAGATGCAAGAGAAGACTTTAATGTCATCCAGATAGACCAGGGCACATGAGGGCTTGAGGTCCCCTATCACAGCGTCCATAGCTTGTTAGAAGGTGGCTGGGGCATTGGAGAGATCCTGAGGCATCCTGGTAGGTTGGGAAAGCCTTTGATTGGCAAGGATGGCACACTTCTCTGGGTCATCTGGAGGGAGATCACTATGCCAGTAGCCAGGTATCAGGTCCATGGCAAAGAAGAACTTGGATGTGGGGACCCAGTAGGCAAGATCTTGCATTCTCACAGTGCAAGAATCCAACATTTCTGATTGAGAGGCAAAGCCAACCAGCGGAGGGGCATCAGAAGGCTCTGTTGTAAAGGAAAAACAAGTGTTAGGGCCAGGCACAGGCTTTTCAGGGGGGAGATTAATGGGGGGGAGGGAGGTGAAACCACAAATGCAGCCAAGGATTTCTTCTTGTCCTGGCTGTTTAGTAGTTTTTTGAGTGATCCTCATTTTACTCCTCAATGCCAGAATCATCAGTGAATTTTTCCTTGCTCTGACTAGCCTGAGGTTGAGTTGCTTCAGAACCATAAGGAGTGATGGAGGGATTGCTATCAGGTTCCCAGGGAGACTCCATGATACCTGCTGAAGGTGCAATGAAGGAGACATCCTCTTCATTGCTTCTGTGACAGTGGTGGGAGTCAGGAAGTGGCAATGTAGTAAGGATCTTCTGAGAGGAAGAACTATCAGCTTTAGCATTCCCATGCAATCCCATTAGAGTATCAGGGGTACTAATTGCTGAGGCATCTTCAAGGTGCTTGCTTAGTTGGTCCTGAAGGGAGTCAAGGAGAGCACATTGAGCATCCAACTCATCTAGCCACTCTTTCTTTTCCTGAAAGGCCAGAATTAATTCCTCTTCCAGAAACCCCATCTGTCTCTCTTGAGCCTTTATAGTATCCTGAAGAGCAGAGAATCCCATAGTACAGCTTTTATGGATGTCTTCTGACTTAGGAGTTTTCTGTTTATGATCATAGAACTCCAGGAAAACAGGCTGATTCATCTGGGTGAGTACCAAGGAAGAAAGTACATGTTTTATCTTGCTCATCCATAGAGCCATTCCAGAGTGGGAGTGAACAGCTTCTGATATATTTTAAGCAAGGTTTGGGGGGCCAGAGCAGGGGCCAGAGCAGCTATCAGTTTGGAGGGTTCCAGATTTAAGGGAGATTCCATCAGGAGAACAACCAGAAGAAGAAGGAGAAGAATATTGACAGAATACTTCCTTCACCAAGGCAGGCTCCAAGGAGCAAGAGACGTGGTTCATACCAGTTGCTTCAGCCATGGGGTCAGGCTGGATTGGTATCAAGGAGGTAAAGGCTTTTTTAATGGAGTTCATCCAGGAGATCATATTTGACTGGGAGCTGGCAATTTCAAAAAGTTGTTGGGAGTTAGGCAACCACTGGCTTAGTCCTGGTTGACCATAGGAAGAGCCATGGAGTCTACCAGATAGAGAGCCAGAAGCAGTGAAGGTTGATCCTGTAGTGGGTTGGGCAGAAGGAGCCACAGGTATAGGCAAGGACATTTCTCCCTCCACAAAAACAGGGCCGCAGGGGTAGGAAGAGAGGAAGCTGTGGTTTTTAGAAGCCATGAGCGCCAATGTTGTAAAATATGCAGCCTTTTTACTGATTTCTACAAATACTTAGTTTACTACTGTTGCAACTGAACCAATGAGGATTTGGTATTTAGAATTGGGGAAGACAACAGTCAATAGAAAGGACAGAACAATAAGAATAATGTATTGTTTATTGTAGAATATTGTGATTAATATACCATATGGGGAAAGCCACAAGGCCACAAGGGGATGGTATAGTGGCGTGTTCCATGTGAGGTTTGAAGCTAAGAAATAACTTGTGTGGGGATCAGCAAGTTGTATTGGTAGCGCTCCTAATTAGGATAAAGTACCTGCCATTCAATATTGCCATCTAATTAGTTCATGTTGTTAGATACGTCAAGGGGCAACTCATCAAGCACCCCTGTGTATTGTAAGATACGTTAGCAGGCAAGTCTGGAAGCTCAGTTGCAACACCCTTCTTGCCCCCTGCTTGTTATCAGACACCAAGACCGGAGTCTGCAGAAGGTCTGCACAAACAGCCTTTGTGTGGGAATGGCGTGGCAGGGGCACAATCAATCATGGTGAAGCTTCTTGGTATTTCCTTGGGTGTCTTTGAGCTGATAGGTATGATTGTTATAGACAGCAGCTATCTTGAAGGGCCCTAGGTGATTGAGCTCCAACTTAGCAGAATTGGGATTGAGGGTATGGGTGGGGCCACCTACAGTGTATCTAGCTTTGAGGTGCTTTTTCCCTCCTACAATCTGCTTGTGTTTGATTTCCCAGGCTTTGGCACACCATTGATCTAGGGATGGAGTTTTTACTAGGGGAGGCTTGTCAGGAACCTTGGACCGTAGCTTTCCCTGTTTAACTCCTGTCAGACTGTTGGGCGTCCCAAAGACCAGGGTGTTGGGGCTGGACCCTGTTCCCCTGTTGATTCTTGCTTGCACAATAAGTAGAGCGGTGGGAAGGTGTTCATTCCATGCGGTGTTAGGGTGCTCTTGTGAGAGTTTGGCAATCAATTGAACCAGTGAGCCATTTAACCATTCCACACGTCCATTGGCTTGAGGATGGTAGGGGGTTGTAACTATACGTTGGAGCACGTTCTTGGCGCAGTATGCTCTGTGACATGCCCAACAAGTTCAGGGCTGCCATCTGTGATGAGAAGTTTGGGTTGCCCAAAGTGGACCACAATTTCCTTGCCAATAAAGCAGGTGATGGTGGTGGCAGTGTGGTTGGTTGTTGCCCAGGCCACTGGCCAGCAAGTGAAGTAGTTGATGGCAGTTATAATGTACTTCTTTCCCAGTCTGTCTTTGGGGAGTAGCCCCACAATCTCAAGGGCCCACTGCTCAAAGGGTTCCATGGCCTTGATGAGCAGGACAGACTTGGAGGTGCAGATTTGGATGTGTTCTTTTTGCACAACACACACGTTTTGAGGAGGTCCAAGATGTATTGACGCATGTGCAGCCACCAAACCTTCCTTTTCATGATCTCAAAGAGGTTACGCCCTCTGATGTGACCCAGGGTTTGATGGTAGTGCAATATTGTGTCACCTTGTTGCATGGGTGGAATGTAAGATGTCTTTTCACCTGTCTCTGCCCAGCGGCAGACGTTACCAGCATCAGTGGTGAACTGACTTTTGTTGTCCTTCAGCTTGGAGATGGTTACCAAGTTAAGGCTCTTGTAGCAAGTTGCCTCAGGGAAGAGGTAAAGTATGGGCCAATCTGGATCCAAACCATTGTCCCCAGTGACAGACACTACGTAGAGTCGTGAAAGAGCGTCAGCTGTGACAAGTTCTTAACCAGGCTTGTACTCAATGTGCAGCTAGTAAGGGGATAGACGCTCAACCCATCCTGCTTGGCAGTGTGTCAAGTGGGACTGCATGTTGAAGTACTGGAGTGACTTGTGGTCCTTCAGAATGCAGGGTGAAAAGGTAGCACCTTCCAGGTAACAGCGCCACTTCTCCACGCAGTGCACAATTGCTTCCAACTCCTTATTGTGGATGGGATAGTATTGTTCCAAGTTGGTAAGCTCCCTGGACTCATATGCCACAGGGAGAAAGACACCATCATCAGGTTCTATCCATAGCACGCCCCCTATGGCCCTGTCAGAGGCGTCAGTCTTGAGTTTTTACTGACGCTTTTGGTTGGGAAACTGCAGCACTGGCGCTGTTGTGAGTCTTTGCTTAAACATTTTGAAGGCTCACTCTCTGGCAGGAGTCCAGTGTAAGTGTTGTTTGGTGTTAAGGAGCTCAGTGAGAGGCACAATTAGTTCCCTCCAATTGAGAATAAACTTGCGCACGTAGGCAACAATGCCTAAGAATGTCCGCACTTGGCCCACATCAGTGGGGGGCAGCAAGCTGGTGATTGCCTTGATTTTGGCAGGGTTGGGCTTTATCCCTTGGGCAGAGATGGTGTGCCCAAGGAACAACAACTCTGACTTGAGGAACTTGCATTTGGAGGATGTAGCTTTTAGCTGATTTTTTGAAGGGTGTCAAGGACAGCACGGAAGTGTTGGAGATGTGTGGTTTGATCTTGACTGAAGATAATAATGTTGTCAAGGTACTCAACCACACACTTTACAATCAGGTCCTCAAATGCTTTGTTCATCAACATGGAAAAGGTGGAAGGAGCGTTGGTCATTCTAAAATTCATGACCTGACACTCAAACAACCTGTAGTGCGTGCAGAAGGCAGTTTTTACCTCATCCTCTGGTGCAATGCAGACCTGGTTGTACCCTGCAGTGAGATCAATCTTGCTAAAGACCTTTGCACCTGCAAGCATATCAAACAGGTTGTTAATCAGCAGCAGGTGGTACTTATTCTTAACCATCACCTCATTTAGGGCGCAGTAGTTAGTGACCAGGAAAAGGGACCCGTCCTTCTTAGCTATGAAGAAGACAGCCACCCTGTATGGAGAGAGCAAGGGGCAAATGAAGCCCTTATCAAGCACAAACAGAAGGTGCTGGCGGAGGGTCTCATCTTCCTTTGATGTAAGACAGTATAATGGTTGTACTTTAGGTAACAATCCTTGAAGTTGTACAGCGTGCTGGATCTCCTGGGGAGGAGGTAGTTGTTCAAGTATCTCACTGAATATGTCCTGGTACTCCTTGAGGAGTGCAGCAAGCGCTGATGGTGGTGAGGGGCTCAAGGGAGGAACCACAGATGGTTCAGCGCGGATAACTTCAACTGAGCATTGGTTAAAGTCTAGTCCCCCCCTTGAAATTTTACAAGCCTGTCTCTGTTATTCTGACAAACACAGCATCATGGAGTAACTTGCTCATTTCCACAGGGTAGATCTGGAACCCTGCCCCATTTTTATTGAGGGTGATGACAGAGGTATCCCAGTCAATGCAGGGACAGTTGTGACAAAGCCAGTCCAGGCCATTAATTATATTGTGGCTGAGACCTGCCATGATTGACCCAGAGAGCTTAATCTGGATGTTCCCCATTCTCACAGAGAAAGGTACTGTCTTGTGGGTGATTGCAACTCTGCGGGAGTCAGCTACTCCTACTGCTTTGAACCTACTGGGCACCTGGTCCAGTTGTTGAGAGTTGGTAAACACCTGGTCCACCATAGTGTGGTTGGCCCCGGTATCTACCAGTAATTTGTGTGTGTTTCAACAGAAACAGAAGGGATAGGACAAGTGTGTTACTTTATTTGAGGAGTGACTCACTTGCAGTACAGGGTTGTCACTGTGGACTTGAAAGACTCAAGGGGTTTGACTTCATGAATGTTATAGTTGCAGGGATTTTTGCAAGCAGGGATTGAGAGGATGGGTCAGGTGGGGTTGCAAGGCCTCTTGTTGCTACAACCCCCAGGCTTTTCCCTGATAATTGATCTGCGCTAGCTGGAGCTCCCCCTTGTGAGGGAATTTAGTCCCATTATCCTGCTGACAGGGCTGGCAGTAGCCTACTTGATTGTGGCCATTGCCAAGTGTGGTGCGTGGTTGGGAAGGAGCGTCACTAGAACAGCAGAAGCCCATTGAAGCCTGATTGTTGGCCTCCACAATGGCCTTGTAACATTCATTAATGGAGGTACAACAACCCACAGGGACCCACTTACATATATGGGGCTTGAGCCCATTGACAATTAGGGTCAGAAGCATGGCATTCCTGTCAGTTACAGCTTTGGGGGCGGCAGCAAGAGCTTGTTGCCAGGCGGCAAGGTACTCAGGAACAGAACCAGTTTGTTTGATTGCTAGAAGAGGAGTTCCCACAACAATGGGGGAGAAAGTTTTGCTGTAGCAGGACTTGGCGGTGTCTTGGAATGCTGCCCAGGTAAAGTCAAGTTCTTGACTGGCCCAGTTGGTGAACCACACAGCAGCAGGCCCCGTGAGGCAACCAGACGCAGTAGCAACCCACATGGGCTCAGGAACCTGACAGATACGGAGGCAGGTTGTAGTAGATTGGAGCCAACTGATAATGTTAGCCCCTTTGACGCCACCAGCAAAGGATTATAGCTGAAGGTTGAGCATACATTGGAACAGATCTGACTGGGGCGGGGTGACGCTGGTGTCACGCTTCCTGAGGCTGAGCCAATTGTACACGCTGGTGAGAACTAGCTGGTCTTGATAGATGACGTACCTGTTGGGGATGTACCCCTTGGGGATTGGCAGGAAGATCTCTTGTTGGGGAGTAGCCATACTGCCTGTACTCTGTCCTTTCTTGGGGAGAATTTTGTTTTAGGTAGGTTGTAAACTTACTGCTGCTACCACTGTTGCAACTAAACCAATGACAATTCAGTATTTGGAATTGGGGAAGACAACAGTCCAATAGAAAGGACAGAACAATAAGAATAAGGTATTGTTTATTGTAGAATATTGTGATTAATATACCATATGGGGAAAGCCACAAGGCCACATGGGGGTGGCATGGTGGGAAGTTTCATGTAAGGTTCAAAGCTGAGGAATAAATTGTGCGGGGATCAGCAAGTCAAATTGGTAGTGCTCCTAATTAGGATGAAGTACCTGCCATTTGATATTGCCATCTGATTAGTTCATGTTGTTAGATATGTCAAGGGGCAACTCATTGAGCGCCCCCTGTGTATTGTAAGATACATTAGCAGATGAGTCTGGAAGCTTGGTTGCAACACTACTTCTTTATCTTAATATTATACCTGTTGTGGTATAGTGAGAGCCTGGATAAGGACATAAGAATATAAGAAGATAATAAGACAAAACTTGTGTTTATTATGATAGTATCACACTTATATAGTGGGAGGCAGGGGAATTTTCACCAGGGGAAGGGAGGCACAGACAGAAGGACTTTCCTAATGGAGGAGAGCAGATTGTCACAGCAGAAAGTCCTGCGCAAGAGAACAGCCGGTTTCACATGGCTTTCCTTAAGGAGGCAGATGGAAATAACTTTGTTGTTTTATTATTAACCTTGGAAGTAAAGCCCATGCCTTATGCGCATTCAAAAGGCGCCTTGAACACCTGAGCTAGAGGCGTTTTAAGCATCTTTATCCTTAGTAAAATCAGGAAGCAATAAATCAATCACACAACTATTCTGTTGCTTGATTCCTAGATAGACAACTTAATGTATGATCCATTCAATCTGCAACAGTTTTCCAAGTAGAGAACAGTTGTCTAGGGTAGGTCAATGTCTGTTCTTTATGTCTGCTTAGCTGAGATGAGAGTACAGATAGGGTCAATTTACCTAAGGTAAAGGTAAATTTTTCTCTTTTTGTGTCTTTAGGGTATCTTTAAAGAGGTCTTACTGCTACTATTAAGCATAGATGGCCCAGAACCATCATTGGGGTGGCTTTTTAGCAATAAGGCTACTGAACTTGGTGATTTGAAGGCACCTGATAATTTAAGTTGGCTAACTTGTACATGAAAGTTCAAGCTAACTGCTTGAGTAAGTAAAAAGGTAGTAGTATATGATGTATCCTTCTTCCAATGACCTAAATGGAGGTCAATAACAAAGGCAAGTCTGGGTGAAATGTGCTTGAGGAGGCTCAGTGTAAAGTTCTGAGGCCTGCCATTAGCTCTGGACAGGGATATATTTCCCAGACCATCAAAAAAGGCAGGCTGCGTGTAGGCAAAGCCTCTTCAAAATCTGGAGGACCTAGCCCACACTTTGACAAGCGTTTTGTACTGGCCTTCACAGCTGAAACCCCTTCCCCTTCTCTGGAGTTCCCTCCAACTGCGGAGGAGACTTTGATCCAGCTAGATTGTTTGCTTTCTTGGTGCCGTCTTGTCTTGAAACAATTGGCAGGACAACAAAAAACGCGGGCCACATTGTGCAGGGCTTGGCTAACCTGCAGCCTGGAAAAATTGGGGATAAAATTCTACAATCAGCAGAATCCTGGTTAAGCAATTCCTCCTGCTGGGAGTTCCTTGGCCTGAAGCAATTGGTTTTGGGAGTATCCCAGTGGTGACCTCAAAGGCAGGCAGTAGGGGTAATATGCACTCTGAGTCCCTGGAATGCACCTAGCCAACCAGGTGGCTGTTTCTTAAACCCAGGTCTGCTGCTCCTATTTTCTTTGGCCCAGACCATGGGAAGATTAGGCCATTAATTTTAATGGGCTCCCCTTTTGATTACTTTCCAAAAACCCTCTTTTAAACTCCCAGCACTATCCCCCCTATGCATTTAATGGAAGCAAGGGATGTCAGGTCTCTTGCTTACCAATTCCAATTACTAAATAAAACTCCTGATTTAAAAAATTTATTTGTATTTTTAAAAGCTTTATTAAGTAACAAAGTATTGTCCCTCCTCCTGCTTTTCTCTGGTCTGCCTGTATTGCTGCCCACCAGCCCAGCTGCCTGTCTGCCCATATTTTTTTTGAGATTTGATCTAAGAGGATCCAAACTTGGTTTAACCCCTTGGAATTGCCCTAGCGCTTGTGGACTGTCTGCCTGGAAGTTTTGGTTAAAAACCTTGTCTGCAACAATGTTGTATTCTTTGTATAAGGTATTCATGGTGACTTTGGTACCCATCTTCCTTTTTTCCTGGACTGCAACACCAGGTATTTGGAATAGACTTTCCTTGGTTGCCTGAAATTCTATTCCCAACCCTGGTTTGCTCTCCAATGCCTTCTGTCATTTAACCCAGGTTCCCACCATCCTTACTACACTTGTCCAGTTGTATTGGTCAGATCCTTATCCCAAGGACCTTTTATCCTGTCCAGAATCAGGGACTGATGAACCCCCTTCCTTGGACTTGTACAACATCAAACTTACAACAGTCTTAAGTCACTCCCTCCCCTCCCCACACCAAGTTTTCACTGTGGATACAGATATCCCTTCCACCTGGGATTGTTCTCTGTGGTTGCTTACTGGTGCTTTGGTTATGGCCTTAGACGCCTATTTTCCTCCTTTTTCTTGGCTGACCTCTTTTGGGAGGCCTCTTTGTGCGGTCATTCCAGTCCTGCACTGGATAGCATCCTGGTGGTTGGTCCCACCAGGATAGGAGCCAGACTTTGGTAGTCTAGTCTCCCTCTCTTACACTTAGCACCCAGACTCTGAATGATTTTCAACTGTGGGGACTTGAGAAGATAGGTCTCTTTGGAGGTGCTGATGAGGGCTCAATGGAATGCTTAATAACTATGCTAAGTGCTATGCCATGTGAAGGAGTTTGGAACAGCTTAGGGGGATTGCTTGAGAAGATGCTCCACATTTCTCCAAATTGACTTGCTGATATAGCAGAGGGTGAAATGTTTTTCCTTGATCCTTTTGCAGTAGTGAAATCAAGAAAAAATATTGAGGAACTGCTGGAATCAGATTTCTCTAGTGATTTTATACAGCGGATGGAGATATTTCCCTATGAGAGCAGGATGCAGAGCTGTTTTGGTGGGACTTTTTCCTGGGACTTTACTATAAGAGTAAAAATATGGGCAGAACGTTGAAGAGGATAAAGAAGGACAACTTAAATAGGATTCTTCTATTTAAGTTGATCAAGGTTGGATTCAGGGAAGACTGGTGCTGGAACAGGGAACCAGTTAACCCTTTGGTACGCAAGGTGTTACAAACTTGAGCACCTTGAGCAGTGGAAATTGGATTAATAGTCAGATTGCAGTGAAGCTATAAAAATGGTGATGTTTTGAACGTTGTAATCATTATTTAAGCTGGAGGATTGTTTACTGATGGAAATCATTGGTTGGGATCCAGAAGCCTAGTTTGTGATAAAGAAAATATCAAAGGGATGATTTAAGCTTGCAAGAAAGTAAATGTTTAGGCTTAATTTATTATAGGAAAAAGTGAGTGCCAATGGTTTAAGCTTTTGAAGAAAGCCATTATGAAGGCGTAAATGTTAAATTCACAGTGCTTGTGACTGTACTACATTCATGTTGGGCTGTGGTTTCACAAAGAGGTTGAATTGTGATGACTTTCATTGGTTGAAATTCAAAACAATATGATTGGCCTTGGAGAGATTTTACAACGTAGTAATGGAATACCCAGGAATCAATTAGGTTGCACTAATTGAGGGCCAAAATCAATCTTAGAGACTAGGTGTCTCAAACCAACTAATTAACCATGGATGTTGATTAATACCCAGGGTAAAAAAGACCTGATAGGGGATTCAAACCTCAGACTTGTTAAACTGAGCCATAAGTCAAATTTCAAGCTTAACAAGTGTGTTAAGTTTTTAAAAAAAAAAATATTTCAATTTTGGAACATCAGCAGAAAAGAACCACGGCTTAAAGGAATTGGGGGAAAGGAGGGCCAATTTAATGTTGTCACGTCACTTATTGGATTGTTTGGCCAATCCTGATTAGAAAACCAACTATAGGTAGGGTTTTATTAATCACCACTATATCATACTGGGGGCAAATTTAATATCCTTAGCTATAATTATATTGACTATCCTGGTCCATGCTTGAAGATTCCACAATGTGGGTAAGGTCCAATCATAACAAAAATATAGAGACAGGGCAAGCAAGAGCAACAGGATTCAAACCCGGGACCTCCAGGGCCAAGTTTAACAGGTGCAATAAGCTGAGTTATTAAGGTGATGGTTCAAGTTAGTGATTATACACCCTATAATAGCTGGCCCAATCCAGTATCAAATCAAAGATGATACACCCTATAATTAATGGTTTCTAATATGTGGAATAGTGATTATATGCTGTATAATAGGCAATTATACAGTGTGTATTTGCTATCTTAGTATAGGTTAATAAAATTGATTATACAGCGTATAATTGGTTAGATTTATTCACAATGACTTGTAATCTTTGGTGGGAATTAATTAACCACAAAGTTTAATTAAGTTAATTTATAAGGGTTCAATCAACATAAGGAAAACGTCTAAATACAGACAAGGATGTCTGAGTATTTAGAGTTGATCAGCTGGTTCCCAGTTGAAACACCGATAGCTTGGGTATGGAATATGCAATTCCACAGGGGTTTGGCGCTGGAAGCTTGGAATGCTTCAAGCCAAAATATCAGGATACCATATCCCAGGGGGGGGGGTCTGGTGGCCTTGGCTGTCAACTTGCTTTGTTGGGAGGAGTGTAGAACCCACCATAGGAGGGGTTCTAACTTGATGAAATAAGATTCTGATTGGCCTACTAAGGCCCAGGGTCTGACGGATGGAACCATAGTGTTGACTAACCCAGCCAAGGTAATGTAGGCAATGCCTGCACATTGGTTGGCTGCAGGAGGAGTCAGACCTGGGGTGGGGTATAGGCGGTCAGGTTTGGGTGTTGGGGGTGCTTCCATATCTGTCTGGTAGGTAGGAAAATAGTTGTACTTCACACAGATTTTGGCAGCTGGTTGCCCGCATCAGGCTTTTTTGTGGAAGGCTGTTTGTGGAGTTATCTGTTGAGCCAGGTGGTCTGTGTGGGGGGTATCCTTCACAGTAAACTCCTTGCAATCTGGCTTAAGCAGATAGTAAGAGAAATGCAATGGGCCAAAGGGTGCTCTATAAGGATAATAAAATGCAGGCTGGGTTTCTGGAGCTTCCTCAGGGATGTGGGCTGTCAGCCCAATATTTTATGTTGGAACAGTAGTAAAGTGGAAAACAACCAAGACTAAATAAAGAATAAATTGGTCAAACCAAGGTCCTGTAATCTTATTTTATTTCAGAATGGCAATATCATTTCAACATGACTTTACCAAGTTTAAATATACTTTCAAAATGCTAAGTTCAGATTAACTCATCACCTGATAGCCAAGTTTTCTCAGCTTCTCCTGGGTCAAGAGTTCTGACCCCATTCTGATCCTTCTGGCCCGTCACATCTTCTATTGGAATGATCTCCATCTGATGGTCTAGACACAACATCTTCATGGCTTCATCATCACCACCAGAGTTCTTGTAATAATGAACCAAGAGATCTCCAGGAACCATAATTCAGGTCAACCTTTGCTTCATAAGTCACACATCTTCAGGAGTAGCTTTGGGGTCACCACATGACCAAAAATCACATGATCTGGTGGCCCGGGTTTCTAGCCAATTATCTGAATTCCTTTAAGATTTTGGCCCATTGTGCTGAGCAACAAACCCCTTTTCAGACAGCCTGTCAACTATAAAAGGAGTGGCACCAGATTGGTTTAGCGCTTCCAGCAATCCAGCTTGTTCCCGCAAATTTGTGGCCAGGGAGGCCCGGAAATTTCCTTAATTAATTGAGGTCAAACCAATGCCTGATTCAGTTTTTTCACCGCTAGCAATGAAAAACACAGGCAGACATCCTGAAGGTTGACAGGATCCCCACAACCCCTAGAATCAGGTACTGAGCTGGATCCTCCTAGTTAGAGTTTCCCACTTATTTGGGAGAAATTTCATTCATGGCAATAGTCCTGATGAGCATAAGAGAACCATCTTCTATGCCACCCAGGAAGACCTTAAAAGATTGATGACAGCCAATATCTGGTTGGCTGATGGAACCTTCTAATCATGCCCTAAGATTTTCCCCCAGATTTGGTGCATCCATGGGAAGTATGGTGATAAGGTTTTACCAATGGTTTACTTTCTAATGTTAGGACAAAATGAGGGTGACTATACTCATGCCTTGGAGATTCTAAAGGGGAAGTTGGATCTCCTTCCCCCTACTGATGCCCCCACTTTTACCCCCAAGAGGAAGAAGTCTAAAACCCCAAGCCAACCTGGTGATGAAGGAACATCAGAGTCTTATCATACCCACCTCCTTGTTGACTTTAAGCCTGCTCAAGCCAACGCCTTCAAAAAGGTATTTAAGAGTAAGCCTCATGGCTGCTTCTTTTTCTTCCAATAATGCCTCAGAAGAAAGCTCCAGAGCTTTACTGAGCTCAACAGACCGGTTACCAGATCCACCTCCCAGGAGACCAAGGTGGCCTTCAACTCCTTTTCATCCATTGCCTTGATGAGAAAAGAGGACTCTAGCAAGATATACAAGTTATTTAAGAAAAGCAAGTGTATGAAGGACAATGCAGCTATCTTTGCTCCATTTGTTGATTACTTTGAACAGCAATGGATTGGAAAACTTGAGACCAGCAACATGGTAGAAAGGAAAGCAAGATTGAAGGGAACTGGTTCAAGTTTTTTAAGAATAAGACTATGAAGACTACTCCCTTGCTAGAAAGTGGGTACAATAAGTTTGCCAACTCTGTTGGGGTGAAGAAACCCAAGTTCAATGTCCGGATCAACAAACTCAAAGCTGAGCAGGCAACCAATGAAGCTCTTTACCAGGAGTTTTTAGATGGACGACAAAGTGCTTCCCAGAGCAGCAAAGATCTCAACAGCTTTGGGATAGTCACAAAAAACTCCCTTCTTCCCTCCAACTGGCTTACTCATCTTGAGAATATTGCAAAAGTTCCTTAATAATCCAAATAAAATCTTGCATTGCTTTTACTTTCTTTGAGTTTTATGTTGTGATAATAAAAATTTTACTGGACAAATTAATTTTAAAGTAGTTTTTATTGTGTAGTTTTATATTTATATTTTATATTTAATTGAATACATTTACATATAAATTCTAGTCTAATTTTGCTTTTGAAACTAAAATAAATATTCTTTAAAAACAGCTAATTAATTTTTCTACTATCTAGCACATATCTTTTATTGCAGAAATGAACTCCTTGGGTTCTCTTTAGTCTTTTGTAAAGGGTTTAAAATATATAATTTTATATCAAGAACTGTATTTTACTTGGCTTCAAAGTTAACTTTTGGAAAATCAGAATTTGCACTTTGATCTTTGTTATTTTCGATTTCTGTATCCTACATAGTGTTTCGGGTTTTGCACTTTTGGGGGGTTCCAGTTTTGATTTCTGCACTTTCAACCTTAGGCACTTGCCGTATATAATGTTCTCTTTATAAAAAAATAACTATTTTGCCTGTTAGCTTCAGTATCGATCCTTGGTTCTTTTGCTGGAGATGTCCAATCTTTTTGGGATTTTGGGTGGAGGGTGAAGTTTTAGGCTGGACAGGTACAATAGCTTATGGTTGTTGTGATCTATATGTCGAATGTAAAAAAGGTTTATTATGTTTTTGTGCTAGGCGTATTTGCAATAAAAGTGCTTGATGTCGTTGAGCGTCGGTTCGGGCAGTTTGATCTGGTTTGGTTTGCAGAAATCGATTGCCCCAACGATGGCGTTAAGGTAACCCGATGGCAGGACTGAAGTTACCACTGTACTAAATTGTTTTATCTCTCTATATACCCTTGGCTTGGATCTTGATCGGTGAGTGATCTGTCCGCGGATACGCCATGCCAGGACGCGCACCCAGAGATATTTGGTAGATGTTCCTACAAGGTTGAAGGTGATGTTATAAGGAAGCTTTGCTTTTACGGCCTTGGCGGTATTGGGGATAAACTGGTTTGCTGTTTGCAACAGTTGGTGAACTTGCCTTCCGTCAGTAAGTGTAGTGTTGTAAATGTTTTCTTGGTGATTTGGTGAAACATGGCATGTTGAACCTTTTGCACAAAAGATGAATTCTGAAGCCAACTTTGGTTCAAGCCACACCGGCTCAACTCGGCTGATCATCATGGATGTTGTTGGCCAGCGTCCTCTTTGCTGCCGTATCGCGTTTTGAAATCCATCCTTCACGTTCTGCACTAGCCTTGTGTGATATTCGCCAAAGTAGGTTTGGTTAGTGCCTGTCCACACCACACCTTCCCCAAGCGTTAAAGTAGCACCTGTCACGAAATGCTGTGGTGAAAACGCCCCGATATCAAAGCTCAACGAATGCATAGGCAGCATGTAATGGCTTAAATGGCTTTATATCGCCTTCTGGAATTACTTTAACCCTACTTCTAGTAAAATGTTAATATCAGAAAAGCCTTGGATTTTTATATTTCCGAGGAATATGTAACTCATCGTTCTGGCACAGCATAGCATTTTCCATAAGCTTGTGCTATTAATTCCATGTATGTATCATTGAAATCTATTTCCACAAAAAATTCATTGAAAAAACATTTCCCTCTCTCAACTAATCACATTTACATGCCAAAAACAAAGTGACTACCTTTTAGCACTTGAGCCATAAGCATTAAACTTCGCTTACCTACAAGGATATACTCATAACTCTCAATAAGATGATCTAATTAAAACATATCCCCTTTAAGTTTTGATCCAAATCCAATAGCTTCAGATATAAAGTGGTTAGCCAAATGCCAACGACCCAATCGAGTAACCTCTGAATGATTTATTCAGGGTTTAAGTTGCCTCCAGTTACCATTGGCTGATCCCTGTCTTTAGACGATCTGCACTCTATTTGGATCAGGAATTTAGATTTTGGTGTCTTAAACAGAGGAATAAATCATCAACTTCCATACCAGCTCCCAGTCATTTACAACCATGGGGTTCAATGACTCCAAAAATAAATATACCTTATAATTCCGGCCTCACCTCCCCACACTAATAGCAAAGTTACAATTAGCTCGTGCTTTATTAAAAAGCAAAATCTTACCCCTGCCTTAAACATGCAAGGTTTTCCCTTTGTCCTTTCCGGGCTGGTTTGCTTTCGGAACATTCTACCGTAAAGCTGCCAACGATCACTAGTAGAAACCAAAATTCAGATCTAACACTTGAAAATTTCTTAACTTACCCAGCAAACCCTAGAAAACCAAAAGGTCATTAATGGATTTTAAAGATGCTTTAATATTGAAAATTAAAATTCTAAGACTTCTAGCTGGTCTTATTACATCCATGACTTTGTAGCAAACTTTATTTATATTTAAAAGTGTAGGAGGCTAGATTGGATGTAGAAAATTATCATTTATGAAAACTTATAGGTTGTTGTGAATCCCGCTATTCACTGTATTTTTATTTTGCCTTTGGTGGGCCATTTTGAAGACAAATCTCTCACTTTTGATTTTGCCTCTTGAAATGAGTTGATGTCTGAATCAGAAAATACAATTGTTTGGTTTCTTGATCCTGCACAACTCACTTACCCCACTCATGCTTGTGGCAAGTAATCCTACTGTCCTGGTAGTGTTTTGAGATACTGCTAGCCACTATATATTTCATTTCATATTCACTAATAAAAATTAAGTTCTATTCACATTTTTGTCTTTGTGTCTTCTGTACTTTTGTGCCTCTCTCTAGCCACAACTAGTAGAGATTATTCTTCCAGGGCCGCAAGGTAAACACATAGCCTTCTCTGTCATCTAACCAAGACTTAGTACAAATCCAATCCTAAGGTTAGGATTTCCCATTGTGTGTCTGTGCCAAACCTCAGAACACAACAAAAATGGTGCTCACTACAGGGGCTGAAAGCCCCTTGGTTATCCCTTTTGCATCCACATTTTCAGGTCCTTTGCCTCTGCCTATACAAGAGCCAACTTCACCTGAAATTATCAGTCCTCCTATTGAGGAAGATATTGCTGACCCGCCTATTGTCCCTACTGTACTGAACCTAGGGAATGGTCCCTGCCTAGTTGCTTACCCAATGAGTACCCCTGAATTAGAACAAGTCATGGCAGTAGCCTTTGGGATAGCCCATGAAGGAGCCATCCCTTGCCTACAGCTGCAGTTCAGTCAGGCTGAATACTACAAATTAATTGTGGCTTCTCAATTTCCACAAAATCTTCTCTCAGTGGCTGGCTCTGCTGAGCACTTACTATTGTCCTTTTTGTAGCCTGCCTTGGCCCACCATCAAATGGTGTTGGGGCTCCATGTTCAAGAAATCTTGTCTCTACAAGCAGCGGTTACTCATCACTGGGACCAGTTTGCTGCCTACCAACAGCGTATTCATTCCCTGTTTTCCTTGGTATCTGACAATCAGCGCAACTCTGTTACCTCCCAGACCTGTTTGGTTAATTCTATCAAACAAATGCGCCAGTCCATCCCAAATACGTGAGAGAGTGTCTATACAAGTTTCACCAGCTAGAACAACCCTGGCAAACTCAAGTAGATTCCACCTTAAAGGCTTATCTCACCAACTTCAAACAACTTGTGCAACAGCTCAATGCATTCAGCATGTATTCCTTTGAGCATCTACAGCAGATAGTAGACTTTACTGTTAATGGCCTTAATGAACTCAGTGCAGGGTTTGATCAAGAAAGAGCTGCCACCGCTGCTGCTTTAGCCAAACTCCAGAGTCAAATGAATGAATTAACTACGCCCAAGCCAGATGTTCTGCCCTCTCCCCCTTCTGATGATTTGGAAGATTGAGAACAAAGAATATGGGATGCTATTTGAGAGCTACGTACAACTACTTGCAGTCAAGGACGTCCTGCTGAAACTCCTCAACCTGACCCCCAGGTGCTTGAATTGACTGCTCAGGTTGCGGAGCTACAGCAAGAACTTGCCGCCCTACGTGAAATGATGACAACAGCTGCTAGTCCAGTTGGGGCTATCAATGAGGATGGTTGCTGCCCTGGCTTACCAGGAGCTCCTCAAATCCAATGTGCTAGGGAACTAATTGCCCTAGCTAACGAGGTGGATCAATTGAAGCGGGACCATATTGAACTGGATAGAGACATACAAGAGATGAATGACATGATTGACTCTGTGAATGATAGGTTTGCCCCTTGCCCCTCAGTGGGGCCATCCCTTACTTCTCAACTGGCTGAGCTCTCCACAACAGTGACCACCCTAGGCCAATACTTAGATACTACTTCACAACAGACCACTCAAGCTTTTGATACAAGTGCCCACGCTGTTGAGACCCTGACTACCCTTGAAGAAAGTGTTTGTCAGCTATGGGCTACCCAGCCCCCCTCTGAATCTGAGGCAGATTTTCCCCTGCATATAAACGTACTTGATAGCAACAATGGTGGACCAACTCCCAAAGCACACTTCAATCCTACCTTTGAGCAAGTCTTTGATCTCAAAACCTCAATCATTGCAGCTTTCCTAACTATCTACAAAACTGCCATGAGACAAGCTTCAGACAAAGTCAAGAAAGAACATATTCTGACCTATCTACATATGACTTGCCAAGAGGTGGTGGTGCCTGAGCTGCCCTCCATTGAGACATGGGAAGATATGAAGCAGCTTCTGATTGACAAGTTTGGTGGTGACCTTAGCCTGGAAGTAAATAAGGACGCCTTCATGCATATTGCTTTCAAGCCTAAAGAGACGCTAGCCAAGTTTGCAGACAGATTCTACATGGAAGGACAGCAACTGATCACAAGCAGACAGTTGACAGCCCATGAAGCCTACATGGCTTGCGCTCAAGCCCTCAAGGTTAACCAACTTCTGTGCCTTCACTTCAAAGCCCATAAGGCTATGCTTTCCTCCATGAAGAGCATAAAGGTGTTGTTGCAGGATATGCACCTTACCAATTCTGATGCAGTTGTTAGGGAAGGTTGGGCTACTTCTAACTCTGGTTCATCTTCCTGTGGTCCTTGCATTCTTACCATGAACTCGTAAAATCCTCCTCAACGCCAAGGTTGCCACAACTGTGGTCAGATAGGTCATCATTCTTGAGTCTGCACCAACCCTCAGGTTAAAGGAGCTGATCCAAAAGAGCAGGCAGGAAAAGAACAGTCAACCTAGAGGCAGAGACGCTCTTGGTTGACAATTCTTCCCAGTCTCTTTCAATTCCTCCCTCTATATCTGACTCTGAGCCTGCTGATAATAAGGCTCTTCTTATCCTTCTCTTGTTTCACAATATCTCTGACAACTCTGACCTTGATGACTCTGATACTGAAAACGCTGATGCATATGGGTACTCTGTTCTGCTGTTCCTGAAACCATTACAGTCCCCTATAAATTATGCTCAGAAAAGACTACAACTACCGCTAAGCCTTTGCCTGAAGCCAAAGAAATTGTCTCTCACCCTTACCTCACTCAAGCTAAAAGATCCCCTGTGCTAGTGGAGTTGTCAGAAGAAGCTGCTGAGGTCTCTGATGCTGTCTTCAAAAATGTATCTGTTTTGCTCCCTCTCCAGACTGTTTATAAGGAGTTCCCAGGGTTAAGATGCATGATTGAGAAGTGGGATAAGGAACTAGCAGAGGCTCAAGATACCTTGACTGTCCTTCCATCCTTTGGTTGCATTACCACTAGAGTAGAGATGTCCATTCAAAAAGTGAAGATCAAGGCTGTTCTAGACACTGGCTTGCCAGTCAACGTTGTCTCCTCCAAGCTTGTGAAAAAACTCAAACTTGCCCCTGACCTTAATTATCATCAGTGATATGGCACAACTGGACTGTCAATGACCTGTGCCATAGGGGCATACTCTGCTCTACCCATGCGGTTTGGCAAGCTTCTCTTAGCTGCGCCAGCAGTTGTCTTGGAAAACAAGGGTTAAAATCTCTTAGCTGGCACTCAGTTTCTTAGGGAATATAATGGGATAATCAAATTGAAAGATGGTTACCCCTCTATTCTGGGATACAAAGTCCCTCTGATCTTTGAAGAGCTGGTTAAAGTTCCCAGGAAACAGCTCAAGACATGTGCCTTGGAATATCCCACTGGGGTCTTCAACCTCAAATATTGCACACACTCCTCAAACATTAAATGTCCACCCATGGCTTGTCCTGCTTCTGAAGGGATCCCTCTCCTAGCCACGTCTGCTGTCACCATCTCACCTGGCTCCCAGGTCATCCTATACTCCCAGATATCATATGAACTACCTGAAAAAACCTTCTTGGAGTTATACTCTCCCCCCTTGTTAGGATGCAACAAACCTTATCTCTGTCCTGGGATCCTAGATGTCTCTCATAAGGTCCCTGTTCAATTGTTGGTAGCCAGCCTGAATGCTCTCCCCATGACTATGTCTAGAGGGCAGGTCATTGGATATGGCAAGTTGTTTAGCGCTCCTGATGTCCTGTCTCTTCATCTCTTTGGCATGTTCCAGGACTTTAATCTACCTGAGGATGAGCCCCAAGTCCTATCCTTGTTCACTGCGCAAGACTTTCCACAGTTGTCCCTGGTTCAATAGAAAGAGGTGCTAGACTTGCTAGACTAATTTTCTGAAATCTTTGCAAAGGAAAGTACAAACTATGGGTTAGCCAAAGGCGTTATCCATCAGATTGGCACTGGTGACGCTCCTCCCTTTTGTGCTAAATCATATTGTTGCAGCCATGTAGAGGACGCCCAGGTATCTAAAGAGCTTAAACAACTGTTGGATGCTGGGCTGCTGGCGCCTTCCCAAAGTCCTTGGGCATCCCCGCTACTCATCTTAAAGAAGAAGGATGGGGGTCATTGTATTGTGATGGACCTTTGCCAATTGAACTCTTTGACCAAGAAGGACTCATACCCCTTGCTGTGTATTAATGATGCCCTCCAACATCTTGGAGGCTCTAAGTTCTTTTCCACAATGGATCTGGCATCTGGATACTGGCAAGTTGACCTATTGCCCAAGGATTGTCAAAAAGCTGCTCTCATTATCTCTGAAGGGCTTTTTGAGCCTACTTGCATGCCGCAGGGACTCTGCAACGCCCTGGCCACCTTCCAAAGGGCCATGGACCCCATCCTCTGTGACTTGTAGTTGTTGCGCGTCCTAGTATAATTGGATGATATAACAGTTTTCAGCTCTACCTTCATTGATCACCTGGCTCATATCAAGGAGGTGTTCATAAAGATTTGAGAACTGGCCTTAAGCTAAAACCTTCCAAGTGTGCCTTCTTCAAAGAACGTCTTGAATTCTTGGGCCATGAAGTAACCCATATTGAGACTTGCCCAATGACTAAGAAGGTTGAAGCCATCAAAAAAAGCTTCTGCCCACCAACCTGCAAGAGGTACAAGTCTTTCTAGTGATGATGGGCTACTATAGACAGTTTATCCCTGACTTTGCCAATACTAGTAAACCTCTAGTCCACCTATTACATAATGTTCCTTTTGAATGGACCGCCAGTCAACAGCAAGCCTTTGAGACCCTTAAGAAAAACTCAAAGAGGCGCCAATCCTAGTGTACCCTGACTATGATAAAGAGTATATCCTGTACACTGAAGCTAGCAATCTTGCTATTGGAGCCATTCTGGTCCAACTAGACAACAAGGGTGTAGACCATCATGTGGCTTACACTTCCTGCGTGCTAAATAAACATGAGAAGAACTATAGTGTCACAGAGAAGGAGTGTCTTGTTGTGTTGCATGCAGTCAAGCAGTTTTGTCACTATGTATATGGTACCCACTTCACAGTTGTCACTGACCACGCTTTGCTTAGGTGGTTACAACAGCTTAAGGAGCCTGAAGTGCGCCTAACTAGATGGGCACTAGGCCTACAAGGATACAACTTCACTGTGCTCCATTGCACTGGGATTTAACACCAGAACGCTAATGGGCTCTCCAGAATGCCTATTTGTGCTTTGCATCCTGCAGAGGCTGATTGGTTATACAAACTAATTGGGTACCCTTCTTCTTGGGAAAGTGAGACAGAAGAGGTACAACTGACCTTGTCCAAGCTATCCAAAGATACTCTCATACACAACAATCAGCTCTTCAAGAAGGTACAAGACCAGTATCTGCCTTATGTACAACCCAGTCTTTGCCTCTTGTTGGTGTCACAAGCTCATAAGACTGGGCATAGAGGCATTGCCAAGACCTATGACTGGCTTCAAAAGAATTACTTCTGGGAGAACCTTTGCCTGCTGATCCCAGACGTCATAGCTAGTTGCCACGACTGCCAGCTGCAGAGGCCTCAAGCTGCTGCCCACAAATTCAAATTAGTTCCCCCTCAACATGCTTTTCATACTGTCAGCATTGAACGGTAGGTCCTCTCCCCCGCTCACGTTCTGGGTGTTGCTTTATTCTGATTGCTGTTGATCACTTCAGCAAGTGGGTAGAAGCTTGTCCTACAAAATACATCACAGCTAAGACAACTGCTGCCTTCCTGTTACAAGATATTTTCTACCGCCATGGCTGTCCTCAAGTGTTGCTCTCAGATAATGGGACTAACTTTAATGCCAAGCTGGTAACCTCTGTTTTCAAAGCTTTGGGATCACACCAATCCTTCTCTGCCCCCTACAATCCTTCTATCAATGGGGCTGTTGAGCATGCAAATTCAACACTGGTCTCCATCATGAGAAAGCTCACTTATTCTGACGCTGCCAACTGGGACCTATACTTACCTGCCGCTCTCTTTGAATACCGCCTTAGCAAACATTGAGATACTGGATACTCCCCTTTTGCTATGCTGCATGGACAAGAGGCTACTACCCCATTGCTCTTGGGGGCCCCCTGCTTACCTCTGATAAGGCCATGAATCCTGACAACCACATCAAGGACCTAGTCAACCGCACAATTAATATACAGGCCACTGCCTACACTTCTGCATACAAGACTAAGATGTTTGAGCTCTCTCCTGATAATGCTGGACGCTCCCCCTACCTGAATTCAATATTGGAGACCATGTACTATACTACCAACACAGATTAGGTGGTTGCGCACATAAGTTGGACTCTCTGTGGATCAGCCCTTTAGAAGTGACTTTTAAGCAAGGGTCTGAGTACACTGTAAAGCTCCTCTCCAGTGGCCGTCTTTTTGCTTGAGTGCACGCAAAGTTCCTTTGTAAATATTACCCCCCTAAGGCCAATCTAGGAGAGGGCAATGTCGTGAATACCACTATTCACCATGTTTCAATTTCGCCTTTGGTGGACCATTTTTAAGACAAATCTCTTGCTTTTGCTTTTGCCTCTTGAAATGAGTTGATGACTGAATCAGGGAATACAATTGTTTGGTTTCTTGATCCTGTGCAACTCAGTTGCCCCACTCATGCTGGTGGTGAGTGATCCTACCGTCCTGGTAGTGTTTTGTGGTATTTCTAACCACTATATATTCCATTTTATATTCACCAATAAAAATTAAGTTCTATTCACATTTTTGTCTTTGTGTCTTCAGTACTTCTGCGCCTCTCTCTAGCCACAACTAGTAGAGATTATTCTTCCAGGGCCGCAAGGTAATTGCATAGCCTTCCCTGCCATTCTAACTGAGACTTAGTACAAATCCAATCCTAAGGTTAGGATTTCCTGTTATGTGTCTGTGCTGTGCTCAGAAAACAACACTTGCTGCCCCTTGATTTTTTCCAGGTCAAGGTTGCAGGCTTTGGCCCCCCACTGGGCCAACAAGGGGCAGCTGTGAGAAGTGGCTTACTTGGGACAGTTGGTTTCAACCTGCCCCATCTCCTCCTGCCACACCATCAGAAGTTTCAAAGGCCACCTTTTCTAGGGCTGACCCCAATGCCTTGGTAAATCCTGGCATGTATGATGAGTAGCACGGTCAGGAGATTTTCTGTCTAGGCTGTGTTTGGATCTCCTGGGACAATTCAGCACCCTTTGATCAGTGAGCAGTTCAGATGGTCTACACCTCCATTAGCTTGAGGATGGTAGGGAGGCATGACTATTCTTTGAAGGGCATTCTTAGAGCAGTACACCTTCATGACCTGCCCTACAAGTTCAGGTCCACCATCTGTGATGAGTTTCTTGGGGCGCCCAAAGCGCGCCACAATCCCCTTACCAGTGAACCAAGTGATGGCAGTGTAGTTGATGGTTGCCTAAAATACAGGCCAGTGTGCAAAGCTATTGATAGCGGTGTGATGAGCTTCTCTCCTAACTTATCTTTGAGCAGGGCCCCTACAATTTCAAGGGCCTGTTGCTGAAAGGGTTCCATGGACTTGATAAACAGCTCTGATTTGGGTGAAGCAGGCTGTCAGGATTCTCTTTTTTCTTTAATTGCTGCTAGTATCTCTTCAAGAAATATTCACTTTATTTTATTTTAGGGTTAAATCAGCAATTTACTTCCAAACAAACCTTTCCCTTCATTTCCTGGCTTCTACTGTGTAAATTAACCTATTGTAATGGTTAGTTTTACTTTTGAAGCTACCTCTATCCTCAGGAACAATTCTCAAACCTGCTATCTTTTTGCTAGGATTAGTATCAACTAGTCAAAACTTGTTACTTTTGCTTACCACCTTGGCTTTGCAAGCACTTTGGAGCTGTTTTTTTGATTCTCCCACTATCTCTTTTGCTTGATCTTCAAACTCCCAAAGAAAGCCAATGTTCCCTGTGTTTTTCTTTATCACTCTGCTTAACTTTTAAAGGTTAAGTCATCAGAAACATGTGCTTATTTTTCCCTTTCACCTTCCAAACCATCTAACTACCTTTGTTTAGTTTTCCCCCCAAACATCACCTTGATAACCAGACTTCAATAAAAAGCCTGAGTTCTATCTAATCTCAACTCAAGTTGAGATTGTTTGAATAGCACAATAAAAAGGTACTTGTTAGGTTTTGTGGCTTGTGTTTCCTTTCCTTTATACTTGTATGTTCCCATCTTAGATCCATGATACCATTTGATTACATTTTTCAGCAGTTAGTTAGTTTTTATAGTGGGACCCACAATTTTATTGTGGATAGTTTTAATCCACCAGCTGGGGGCAATCACTTTCCAAACCTAGAAATTGACTTTTTAACTAAATTTTCAGTCATTAAGACTGGTTTATTTTGTTTTCTTAGGACTAATAAATATCCTTAGCCCTTACTTTACTTCATATAAGCTCTTAAAAGCCTTTGTCCAGTTATTGTTGCAAACCTTACCTACCTTTCTATATTTAACAAATATAAATATTTGTTGAGTTTATACTTCTGGGAAGTATAATAAACAGAAAAGGGGAAGATTTAAGAAGAAAATGATACTTTATTGAATATTAATATAGAATAATATATAGTATCATAACAAGCCACATACCATCCATGTACGTCATGGAGGTCATGGGGCTTATCTGAGTAATGTTCCTCTTGAGTCACAAGGCTTAATCAAGTTGTGTTCCATTTAGGACCTGGATTGAGTGATTCACGTCATAGATTATTGACTTATGTTGGTGCTACCAGTTTATAAACTGGCCATTAAACCATTTAGTGAGCCATTTGGTGATCTACTCAGGGCATTAATTCCCTGAGAGTGAGTAATTGAAGATGTTGCAACACATTCTTGGTTTAAAGGCTTTAGTTTACAATAATTTATCCCAAGCCTTCAGACCTTACACAGGCTTTGATCTGTTCTTCTCACACAACACACATGTTTCTAGGAGATGCAGAATATCCTGGCACATATGAGATCACTAGACCTTATGTTTCACAGTCTCAAAATGTTCATATCCTCTGATGTGACCCAAGGTATAGCAGTAATGCAATATTATGTTTCCTGGCTGTGTGATGGTGATGTAGGGAAACTTCTCCTCTGTCTCTGCTCACCAGTACAGGTTGCCAGCATTTGTGGTGAGCTGGCTTTAACTGTATTTTAACTTTGAAATGGTTGCTGAGTTGAGACCCTTGTAGCAAGTGGCTAGAGGGCAAGGGTCAAGCATCTGCTAGTCTGGGTCTAGGCCATTTTCCCCTGTGATAGAAACTATGCATAGCTGGGAGAGTACATCAACTGTGATCAGCTTCTTTCCAGGATTGTACTATATGTGGAGTTAATAAGGGGACAGATGGTTAACTCATCCTGCTTGTGCCTGTTCAGACATAACTGTGTGTTGAAGTACTGGATGGACTTGTGGTCTTTGAGGGTATAAGGGGGAAGGGTGGCACCTTCCAGGTAGCAACACCACCTCTTGAAATGATGGACAATTGCTGATAGTTCCTTACCATGGATGAGGTAGTGTTGTTCAGCGTCAGTAAGTTCCCTGGACTTGTAGGCTTCTGGTAGAAATGTGTCTTTGTCAGTTTCTATCCACAGCATACCTCATATGGCCCAATCAGAAGCATATGTTTCAAGTTCAAACAGGTGGTTTCTGTTGGGAACTGAAGGATAGTTGCTGTGGTGAGCTTCTGCTTGAGTTTATTGAAGACTTGGTCCTACATTGTGGTTGATTGGGATTGTTGTCTTTATTGAGTAATTCAGTAAGGGGAGAAACTGATTCTCCACAGTTGGGGATGAACTAGTTTACATATGTGAAAATTTTCAGAAAGGTGTGTACCTGGCCCACATCAGTTAGAAGCAGCATATTGGTGATTGTTTTGATTGGGAAAGGGTTGGGTTTTATCCCTTGGGCAGAGATGGTGTGCCCCAGGAACAATAACTCTAAATGTTGAAACTCATATTTGGAGGGCTTAGCCTTCAGCTGATGTTTTTAAAGGGTATTGAGGACATCACAGAGGTGATGGAGGTGTGTGGCTTAGTCCTGACTATATACAATGATGTTTTCCAAGTAGACCATGACACACTTTTTAACCAGGTCTCCAAACGCTTTGTTAATGAGCATTGCAAAGATGGATGGTGTGTTAGTCATGCTAAAATTCATAAAAAAGCACTCAAACAGCCCATAGTATGTTCAAAGGCTGTCTTTGTCTCATCCCCAGGAGTAATCTTGACCTTTTTGTACCCTGTGGTGAGATTAATATTGATAAAGACTTTTGCAATCACAAGTGTATCAAACAGGTCATTGATTAACAGTAGGGGTTATTCATTCTTTACAGTGACTTTGTTTAGGGTGTGGTAATCTGTGACCAGGTGGAGTGAGCTGTCCTTCTTGAAAACAAAGAATACTGCAGCTCTGTACAGTGAGAGAGATGGGCATAAAGACCTTGTCTAGAGTGTCTAAAAAGTGCTGAAAAAGAGTTTTGTCTTCCAATGAAGTTAGAAAATAAAATAGATGGGCCTTTGATAAGGACCCTTGTAACTGAACAGTGTGCTGGTTTTCTTGGGATGGAGGTAAATGGTCTAGTGTTTTGCTAAATACATCTTTAAACTCATTGAGTATTTCCTGCAACACTGGTGGTAGATTCTTAAGAGAGGAAGTTGAGGGAGGCTCAGACCTAATAACATTGAGTGAACACTAGCTGAAGTCCAATTTACCTCCCTTAAATTTTTGGGATCCTCTTCTGTGATGTGTACAAAGACAGTATCATGTATTAGCTTGTTCATCTCAATAGGATAGATTTGAAATCCAACACTGTTTATTCTGAGAGTGATTATAGAGGCGTCCCAGTTGATATATGGGTGGTTGTGATATAACCAGCCCAGCCCACAATCACATTGTAGCTGATGCCCATTGTGTTTGGCTCCTGGGGACAACATCCAGAAGGACACAACAGGAAAACTTTATAACAAAAGATTTGAGGTTTGAAGCTAGCCTTGGGTTAGCCTTCAGGGCAAAATTAAGGGTACATACCTTAATTTTCTGGAATACAATATGTGAGAGTCCTTTTGGCAAAAAGGAAAGGAAAAAGCTTAAAGAATACTAAAGCCAACACAAATGTGGATAAACTTATATTTATTAGGAGAAATGATTATACTTAAAAAGTAGACAAGGGTCAGTGATCACTCATTAGGTAGACAGAGTGGCAGAAGGGGTCACATTGGGATGAGGTCATACCAGGATCAGTCAAGGGCAGGTAGGTATTTTGGAATGGGTGGATATTGGACCAGACCCATTTGTGGAAGGCAAGGAATTCCCAAAATTGAAAGAAAAACCAACTAAATCTTTGCACATATCAATATTTGAAGGCTATATCAAAATGACATTAACAGCGCAATTTACAACATCTCTTCCATCAAGATTGGGCACAGGGTGTTGATATTTGCAGAGGAATTTGGAGTTTACCCAGGCAGAAAGACAACCAGAGGACAGTAGCTTCACAGTATACTTGACACCCTTCTTGTAGGTGAATTCACAAGGTCCAACCAAGAGGGGGTCTAGCTTACAAGCACGCCCTCCAGTACATTTTTGATAATAGAGAACTAGGTCACCCACTTGGTACTCAGGGAGGGGGCTCTGGAAGCGTTAGAAGGTAAGAGTTCCAGGGGTTTGACCTTTTAAGCAGTAGAATAGACAGTAGCTTGGATGTCAATGATGCAGTTAGTCAAGTCTTTGAAATGAGCTTTGGTATTAGTAGAGGCATCAACCTCAATCAACAGGGGTCCCAAGCTTGAGGGAGTAGTGTCTTCTTGTCCATACAGCATGGCAAAGGGGGACTGAACAGCCACTTGATGCCTGCTGAGTCTATACACAAAGAGAGCAGCAGTGAGGAACATATATCAGTTGGTGGCATCAGAGAGGGTAAGCTTCCTCATGATGGACACAAAGGTGGAGTTTTCTTGTTCCACAGTCCTGTTGGTTGATGGGTTATATGGTGCAGAGAAGGATTGATGTGTACCCATAGCTTCTACAATGAAAGTTATGAGGTGAGCATTCTAATTGATCCCATTGTCAGAAAGCAGGACTTGGGGGAAACCATGACAGTAGAAGATATCTTGCAACAAGAAATTGGCTGTGGTCTTGGCAGTTATATCTTTGGCTGCTCTAGCTTCAATCCATTTGCTAAAGTGGTTGACGGCTACCAAGATGAATCAACACCCAGATATAGAACGCAAAAGAGGGCCAACAGCGTCAATACTCACAGTGTGGAAGGCATGTTTAGGAAGGATGAGCTTGAACTGATGCTGCAAAGGTCAGGGGCGTTGTAGCTGACAAAAATGATAGGAGGCAAGGACATCAGGGATCAAAAGGCGCATGTTCTCCCAATAAAAGTTTTTGCACAACCAGTCATGAGTCTTTGCTATACCTCCGTGCCCCGTGTCAATGTGGGCTTAGAGGATCATGGCAATCCTCATGCTAGGACGGATGTAGGGTAGATAAGTGTTGTTGACTTTCTTGAAGAGTTGTCTATCTCAAATCACAGTATCCTTTGATAGGACTTGCAGAGCCAGACAAATGTCTTATAGTACAAGAGTCAAGGTACCCTATCAACTCTAAATGGCAATCAGTGTCAGCAGGATAGATGGCTAGTATGGACATCCTCAACAAATCATCAGCATTCTGATGTTGTGCTCCAGGGCAATGTACTACAGTGAAATCATATCCTTGTAAGCGCAGAGCCCAATGTGCTAACTGATCTTCAGGCTCCTTTAATTGTTACAGCCACTTTAGGGAAGAGTGGTCTGTAACCACTGTGAAGTGAGTCCTGTAAATGTAGTGTCTGAACTTTTTACTGCATGTAGAACAGATAGACATTCCTTTTCCGTGACACTATAGTTCTTCTTGTGATTGTTGAGGACTTGTGAAGAATAGGCCACAGGTTAGTCTACACCTTCATTGTCAAGCTAGGCTAAGATGGTACCCACAGCTACTCTGCTTGCATCAGTGTACAAGATAAACTCTTTATCATAATCAGGGTAGACTAGGATAGGAGCCTCTTTGTGCTTGGCCTTCAGCGCTTCAAAAGACTGCTGTTGGCTGTCAGTCCACTCAAAGGGTACATTGCAAAGGAGCTGGACAAGGGGTTTGCTTAATTCAGCAAAATCAGGGATGAATTATCAATAGTACCCCATCATACTAAGAAACACTTAGACCTCTTGTAGGCTTGTGGGGGGCTGCATCTTATCAATGGCTTCCACCTTATTATTCATAGGGTGTATTCCAGTTTGGGTGACCTTGTGGCCCAAAAATTCAAGTTGCTCCTTGAAAAAGATGCATTTAGAGGGTTTAAGCTTCAGGCCTGCCTCTCAAATTTTGAGGAAGACAGCTTTGAGGTGATCCAAATGGTTGGTAAAGGTGGAGCTGAGCACAGTAATATCATCAAGGTATACAAGGACACAGGAGAGCTTCAAATCTTGTAGGATGGAGTCCATAGCCCATTGAAATGTATCAGGGGCATTACAAAGTCCTTATGGCATACAAGTGGGTTCAAAGAGACCTTTCAAAGTGATAAGTGCAGCTTTTTCTCTATCTTCAGGAGACTTTTCAACCTGCCAGTATCCTGAGGCTAGATCCATAGCAGAAAAAACTTTGATCCCCCTAATCTTCTAAGTGTATCATCAATTCTAGGCTGAGGATAAGAGTCCTTTTTGGTGAGCAAGTTCAGGCGGCAGTAATCCATCACAATGTGGTGGCCTCCATCCTTCTTTTTGAGGATCAACAATGGGGAGGCCCAAGGGCTCTGAGAAGGAGCTAGTAGTCCAGCGTCCAAGAGCTGTTTAAGCTCCTTAGAGACCTGAGCCTCTTCTACCCTGCTGCGGCAATAATGTTTGGCACAAAAGGGCGGGGCATCACCCGTATCTATCTGATGAATAACCCCTTTTGCTAGACCATAGTCAGTGGGTCCAGAGGCAAAGATATCCTTAAACTGGTCTATCAGTTCCAGGGCATCTTTTTGTTGAATGGGTGACAGTTGTGGGAAGTCTGCAGCAGTGAACAGGGAGAGAACCTGAGGATCTCTTTCAGGCCTGTGAAATCACTAAACGTTCCAAAGGGGTAGATATACACCACTTGATCTGAACCTAATATGCGGCCATGCCCAGCAACCTGGCCTTTGGTCACCTGCACAGGCAGGGCAGTCAGGTTAGCCAACAACAGCTGTACAGGCTCCTTATGGGTTTGGTCCAAAATACCAGAGCATAACCAAGGCTCTTTAAGGCTTAATAAATCAGGTGAATATAGCTCCAGAAATGATTTTTCAGGAAGTTTGTAGGATATCTGGGAGTCTATAATCACTTGGGAGCCTGGAGGGATGGTAATAGCTGCAGGGGCAAGAAGAGGCACACTTTCCTCTGCAGTACAAAGAGGAGGAGGGGAACACATATTGGAAGAATGAGTCCTGTACTTGAGTGAGAAGATACCAGTGGGGTACTCAAGCACACAAGTCTTAAGATGTTTTCCTGGGAGATGTGTGGTTCTTTAAAGATTAAAGGGCCACATACCCTAGGAGCAATAGGTACCCATCTCTAAGGTTCACAATCCTGTTGTACTCTCAAAGGAACTGTGTATCAACAAGGAGGTCATAACTTTTGTTTTTGATGACAACCACAGGGAATACAATAAGAAGCTTCCCAAACCTCATTGGCAGGGCAGAGTAAGCACCAATGGCTGAAGTTTGGGCTATGCCAGCTGTACCTGTCAGGCACTCACCTGCTAGGGAGTAAACTCCCTAGGTGGTGAATTATTGCAGAAGGTTTCAATCCTGTCACCAGGGAACCCACAGGTAAGAAGACCATTCCCAGATAGAATAACTCTCCAAGGAGCCAGTACCTGCCTAGCAGGGGATTAAAATTCCCCAAGAAGTAGTACATGCCTAGATAACTCAATAAAAAGGCCAAAGCCAATGACCAGAACACTTGAGGCTTGTTCACCTGGGTGGAGGAACCATAAACCTTGGTTTCTTCCTGGACAAGTGGATTGTTGGAGAGAGGAGTTGTGGTGTACCAGACTCCCAGAATCACACAGCGCCAGGAGCTGTCAAGAAACTGAGACTCTGATGTTGTACCCAAATCAGTGTGTGAACCTATAGAAAGGCTGACAAACACTGGCGTAGTCAGGAATATCCAGAGTAGCCATTTATACCCAAACCACTCCCTAAGAGGAGTCTTGGGTAATTTCATGGTCTTGGAAATTCAGAGGTTTTAAAAATAAAAGATTAAAAAACAATCACTTGGGTGATTGTAGACTTTATTGATTGAACAAGTAATAGATCATAAATACCAGCCTTATATAGCATGGTAGCAAAATGATAAACTGGAGGAAACATAAAGGAAATCAAACTAATGGAGATCCTGGGGAGTTTGGTATTAAAACTAGAATTATTTGCCTTATTGGAGCCATTATACTGACCTCAGAATGGTTTAAACAATATTTGATTTAAATTAACAGCCCACAGGAACAGGCAAAAGCAGGAGATGAACAGCTATTCCCCAGTCAAAACTGGGGAAGGAGAGCAGGGACTAGCAACAGAAACAGCAGGCAACGGGCAAGTTTTGACCAATTTGAAGTCAAAACTGTTGTCAACGTCATTGGAAAGCTTAAGAGCATCTATCAAAAAGGTTGCCACAACAGCTGATTGGCTGAAATTGATAATTGAAGGTAACAATTTGATTTTAACTAAATTAATGTTTTCATTAATTCAAAAGTCACCATGGACAGAAGAAGCCCCAGGTTTGAAACCCGTTGTTGAACTCCCTTTGTCCAGAATTATATTGAAGCAATCAAATTCAGGTAAGATAGAACAGTAACTACTAACTAACTAACCAATCAATTTTAGGATACCCAATTAACCCCAGAGAAGGGGGTATTTCTGCTATTGTGACAAGAGATAAATTGTTGTCAGAAGGGTCTGTAAGAGCACTCCTGACAGTACCATAGGATTGAGTGTAGTTGAGGCTGGGAGCCAGCTTAAGTTTTTTCATTAACTTGGACGCCATCACATTGACTGGGGAGCCCATGTCCAAGATAGCCTTGATCTTAACCTTTTGGATCAATACTTCCACACAAGTAGTATCTTTCCCAAAAGGGGGTAAGACAGCCAGCACATCCTGAGTTGCCTCCAATTCTTTCTCCTATTTGGCCAGCATACATTGTAAGGCAGGAATTTACTTATACGCAGTCTGCAAGGGGAGAGATATGGTCACATTCTGAAAGAGAGCTTCTGCTAGTTCAGCAGCCTCCTCAAATGAATCTACCAAGACATAGGGACAATGAGATTGAGCTAAGTAAGGACAAGCCACTACAGCCTTAGCTTCATTCACAGATCAGCAAGTTGTAGCTGTGGTTTTCCCTGAACATAGCTTTTAAGGGACAGAGACTGTCTCCAGGACTGCCAGCACCAAGTAGCTATAACCATCAGACTCATCACAGTCAGAATCCTCAGGTTCAGAATCACTAGAGAGGTTGTGGAACAAGTGAAGGATAGTTGGGCCAGCTGAGGGGAAAGATTCCTCATCAGAAGGGGGATCAGGAGGAGATGGGGAGATTGGTCAGCAGAGAGTGTCTCTGCCTCTAAGATGACCTCTCTTTTCCTGCCTGCTCCTTTGGGTTGCAACCCTCTACCCAAGGATTGGTGCAGGTACGTGAGTGATGTCCTATTTGACCACAGTTATGGCATCCTTGTCTCTTAGACTGCCCACTTGAGCCTAGGGACATAAGGCGCGGAGTGCAGGAGGTAGTTCCTGCAGTGTTGGCCTTATTTTTGCGCAACACAGTACCCCCATGGGTTAAGTGCATGTCCTGCAAGAGGGTCTTGATACTCTTCATCAAAGTAAGGGAAGCTTTGTGGGCCTTGAAGTTCAGACATAGGAGTTGGTTCACCTTCAAAGCGTTTGAACATGCTGTGTACGTTTCCCAGGGAGTTAATTGGCAACTGGTGATCAACTGTTGTCCTTCAATATAGAAACAATTGTCAAGCTCAGCCAAGGTTTCTTTGGGCTTGAATTTAATATGCATAAACACATCTTTCTTGACTTCCAAGCTGAGATCTCCTCCAAATTATTCAATTAATAGTCACCTCATGTCTTCCCAAGTGACAATAGAAGGGATCTTGGGGCCACAACTTCTTGGCACATGGGATGCAGGCAGGTAAGAATATTTTCCTTATTAAGTTCATCAGTGGCCCTGTGCATTCCCGTCTTGTAAATTGTCAGAAAGGCAGAAATGGTAGAGGTTTTAGGGCCAAATATCTGTTTTAGCAAAGGCTTATAATTGATGTCAATGGATGAGGGGGTAAATTGGCTATTCTCACCTGGGTTAAGGATGTTAATATGGGGATTGCCCTCAAAATCAGATTCAGCAGCAGGCTGTCTAGCCCAGAGGAGTTGAAGGCTTTCCTCTAGGGTATCCAAGGTAGAGCTGTTCTTTCCACTAATAACTCTAGCAGTGGCAGCAGCAGCTCCAAATTCATCAATCTTAATCTGTTGCACCAATAGCGTGCCAACAATCCCATTGAGGCAAGTGGTTAGGGAAGTGGTCTGAGCAACCAAGGGGATGACATGTCCATTCATTGTCTAGGTAAAACAAGAGAGGTTTTGTACCTCTCTTTCCAATGAGTCCTTCCTATCAGAAACATCATTTGTTACTTCCGCTAACTGATCTAGGGCAAGGGCACAGTTGACCCAGGGTTGGCCTTCCAGGCCAGGGCAAAAACCATGATTTCCATGAGAAGAAGCACTAGCAACTTCAGCTTCCTCTTCACCTTCAGATTCAGAAGACAAATCATCAGGATTAGAGAGGCGTTGTCTCAAGTACTCAATTTCTCCTTGCAAGGTAGCTACTTGATTGGTGAGCAAAGCAATGCAAGGGTCAGGCATAGGCTCTATTGGAGGGGGGTTTTGAACAGCAGATTGACGCTAAGTGATAGCCTTGAGCTCTGCTATGGCTTCCCATACCTTGGCTTCAAAGTCAGACGGGACCTCAATAGGAGGAGCGGGAGGAGTCACCTCAATGGATGCTACTCTATCATCCACATATTTTTGTAATTGGTAAAGAGTGTCACCTAGTGCAGCCTTATTCAGACCATATTGATGCTGCAGATGGCGGCCCTAAGTATTGACATGAGTCCCAACCAATTTGAGAGAGAATTAATATGTTCTCTTAATTGGTTAAGTTTGCTAACCAGAGTCTCAAAGTCCTGACAATGTTTTAGCAGAGAGGCCTCAATTTTTCCACGCCACGTTGCTTGATGCTCATCCAATTCACACAGTTGATCCTTGATATATCCAGGGAGCAAGTAACAAAGGGAATTCAGTGAGGAGGTTAGGTACTTCTGGGAGGCCAGCAAGTTGTGCTGGTTATCTGAAATACACACAAAGAGGCTGTGAGACAATTCTTGATATGCCATATTTTGAGCATGGTTGTTTGAGACAGCAGTGGCTAGAGCCTTTAGAAGCTGGTTCTGGGGTCCTAATGCAAGTTGATGGTGAACCAGGGCGGGTTGGATAAACTGGTTGACTAACACGCCAATTGTATCCATAGACTCCATCAGTGTGGGGGGAGACCAAAGCCCAAGAGGAAGGAGTACAGGTCTTTGGAAGCGTACCCGGAACAGAGACCAGGGATAGTGTGCACTGCCACAGTGCCTGAGTGGAGGAGAGAGCAGGCGGCAGCACAAACTTGTTTGTAGTTGAGAAGAAAGCTGGAAGGGGGCCACACAGGCCCAGGAGACAGAACCAATACCATAGGATTTGAGGGGGCATTTATGATCTCTTTTTCTAGAGGGGGACTAGAAACTTTGGGTTGATCAGGTACTTCAGAAACAAAGGGAGAAGGACCATAGAAGGTGTGTGGGAACAGGGTAACTGAGGGGCTTGCAGCCTCTTTAGTGAGCACCATTTTGTTGTGTTTGGCTCCTGGGCACAACATCCAGAAGGTCACAGCAGGAAATCTTTATAACAAAAGATTTGAGGTTTGAAGCTAGCCTTGGGTTAGCCTTCAGGGCAAAATTAAGGGTACATACCTTAATTTTCTGGAATACAATATGTGAGAGTCCTTTTGGAAAAAAGGAAAGGAAAAAGCTTAAAGAATACTAAAGCCAACACAAATGTGGATAAACTTATCTTTATTAGGAGAAATGATTATACTTAAAAAGTAGACAAGGGTCAGTGATCACTCATTAGGTAGACAGAGTGGCAGAAGGGGTCACATTGGGATGAGGTCATACCAGGATCAGTCAAGGGCAGGTAGGTATTTTGGAATGGGTGGATATTGGACCAGACCCATTTGTGGAAGGCAAGGAATTCCCAAAATTGAAAGAAAAACCAACTAAATCTTTGCACATATCAATATTTGAAGGCCATATCAAAATGGCATTAACAGTGTGATTTACAACAATGTCACTCATTATGGGCTAAGAGAGCCTTACCTGGACATTGCCCAATCTCACTGAGAAGGGTAATGTTTCCTGGGTGATGGCTACTCTTCAGGAGTCTTCTACACACACTTCTTTAAATCAGCTGGGTACCTGGTAAAATTATGGGGAGTCTGCAAAATCCTGGTTGATTATAGTGTGATTGGCCTGGGTGTCTACCAGGAACTTATGATTGCTCCCATGGAAGAAAAATGGATAAGCCAAGTGGGTGCTTTTATTTGATGGGCAGCTGGTTTGGAGGACAGGGTTGTCACTATGCACTTGGAATGTCCTAGGGGTTTGACCTTATGCATATTGTAGTCAAAGGGATTCTTAGCAGTGAGAGATTGGGAGTGTGAGTCAAGTGGGGCTGTAGAGCTTCTACTATATAAAACCTCCAGGATTTTTCTAAACTCTCAATCTGTGCCAACTGGAGCTCTTCTTCACAGGGGCACTTGTTGTTATTTTCTTTATGGCGGGGCTCTTGGTTTCCTAATTGACTTTGTGTCACAGATCCTGAATGAATTAGACAAAAAGTTGTCCATCTAGGGATTAAGCAATGAAACAATTGCGCGGTTGCACTATTGCATCCTGATTCTACTAGTGATAAAAGCGTTTAAAACTCCCCTAAAATAGGTGTTTAATTTGCCTTTTGGACGCGCACAAGGCACGGGCTTTACTTACAGTATTACAAATAGAACAACAAAGTTATTTATATCTACCTCCTTAAGGAAAGCCACAAAAAGCATTTGTTCTCTTGCGCAGGACTTTTAGCTGTGTCAACCCACTCTCCTCTATTTGGAAAGTTCTTCTGTCTGTGCCTCCCTGCCCATGGTGGCAATTCCCCTGCCTCACACTATATAAGTGTGATACTATCTAAATAAATATCAGTTTTGTCTATACACCTTATTATTCTTCTGTCCTTCATAGTCTGTCACTATACCATCAACAGGTATAGTATTAAGAATTAGGTCACTGACTAACTGTTTGTAGAAACCAGCAACCCTTTGCTGCAACTTTTACGACATTAGTGCTCATGTCTTACAACACCAACAGCCCCCACCCCCGCGGTCCTTTCAATAAGGAGGGAGGAATGCCCCTGGCCCAGTCTCCTGTCACTGCTTCCCCTTACCACCAGGCACTGGCCTTTACTGCTGCTAATGCCCATGCTGGGGAAAGAGCAGGTGCTCCCTATGACCTGCCCAACCTAAGCCAATTCATGCCAGAACATCAACGCCCCCAAGTTATTGTTTTTGGTCAACCACTGCTACTACAAGCCCCTGCCCCCTTGGAGATGGAACCCAACTCTTCACCTTCTGAGGACAACATCCTTAATTCCATACACGCCATGGATGCTGGTGCTGCTGGCAATGGATCTTGCTCTGAACACCTGGCCATTCAGCAGCCTTCTGCCAAAAACGCCTTGGGTTGCTTTCAGAATCTCTCCAAGTTCAACCCTGACCAGCTCCACCATGACCTCTGTACTGTTGAACATATCAAGGACTACCTACATCAATTTGCCCATCCTGCTGTAAGCCACAACTGAATCCACCTGGGCTGCATCAAAAGCCTAGTGCATGACCAGGGAATACTGGTATTTAACCAACAGACGTTCCTCCAGGTTCTGTACTCTGAGCTCGGCAATACTTTCACCACTGTGAATCAGTATCTTGCCAAAGTCACCAACGCCCAGAACACCATGCTCCACTGGGTTGATGCCATCAAAGCAGGTATAGATAAGCTAGTTCCAGTGCATGTGGTACAGACCCTCACCCATCAGGGTGTAGACGCCAATTATTTTGGTGTGGTTACAAACCACGTGCTGAAGACGGGCCTCATGGTTTGAAGCCTGACTCATGAGGTGGAAGTCTTACCTGCCGCCTTGCCACCATCCCCTTGTTCATTCCCACTTCTGCCGCCATCAACAACTCCCCTTCCAGCGCCCTTCTTGGTTGAGACATCCTTGAGCTCTTTGATAACTACAAAAGATGCAAACAGAATTGGTCCAGCAGAGTGCTGATCTTGCCTTCCTGTTTGATGGCTACCACACTGTGTCAGAACTTCAGGATTGTCTCAAACTTTGCCAATTGCATATCAGAGCCAACAGCCAGACCCAAGTCAGGAAGGACAAGGAAGTAATAGCCTTGCTCCAAGATGAGCTTGCCACCCACAAAAAGAGCATCACCTCTCTGGAAGATTAATTGGATATCACTTGTCAGGAGAACAAGGTCTACCAGAATGAGCTGGACAAGCAATGACTTCTCCTGGACGCCTTCCAGAGCCAATTAGATAGGATGGACAGTAAGATTATGGCCGTCAACTTACAGACTATGTCCATCAACTCCAAGAGTCACCACAGTCCACTGAGGTCCTCTAGTCCTGATTTATATCATAGCTACAAAAGCAATGAGGACCACACTTGGTTGGCTCCTAACGCTGTACAAGTATTAGAGCCAGTACTGGAGTCTGAGGATGACGTCCTGGCCACCCCTGAAGCTTCTGGAGCTGCTCAAAACAGAGAAGGTGAATGCAAAGCCCAGCAAGAGGAAAATTGTTGCTGCGCCTCTGAGGCTAGGTTTGCTGCCTCCACTCTCAGCTGTTCCCATCTCACCTGCTCTCCAGTGAGAATCACACCTGTTCCCCTCCAACATGGCTCCAACAACTTCAAGCCCGTCAATCTACCCAAGTTTGACCGCAAGAGCAATGTGGCCATGTTCTTACGTCTGTACCAGAACTCCATGTATGGTGCATACAATGCCATGAGGGACTCCACAATCATCAACTGTCTGGATGCTGAGACTCAAACCATTATCTTGCCACGTCTCCCTGAGAATGGCTGGACTTTTGCCAACGTCTCCAGAGCCTTGACAGAAGAATTTGCAAGCCAAGAAGCACTCCTTGGTTGTAAGATGGACTTTTCTGACACCAAGTTAAAGGTGGGGGAAACCCTAGAGGACTTCACTTCTAGGTTCTACCTTGAGGCTCAAACCCTGTTGTCTATGAGTGCTGTGCAGTTTATTGATGTGCAGTCAGCACTCCTTAATGCTGTACGTGTCAACCAGGAACTATCTCTGGCCCTTAAGTCAGGAATTTACAATGCTTGCACAGTACCAGATCCAATCCTCTTCCTACGCACCTACAAGGAGGAGTTTGAAGTCCCTCTTCCTGAAGGCTGCCCTTGCCAGCAATCTGAGCATAGACCTCGCGTGGCTGTTGAGATGCCCAAGCCTTCTGACAATGTTGGTCCTGCTCCAGTCAACAATGGCCCCTGTACTTGCTTCAAATGTGGTATGGCTGACCACTTCTCTTGGGAATGTAGGAATCCATGCCAAAAGATCCATCATGTAGGCATGGAGGAAACTGAGGAGGACTACGCCAAGGCCGCTGATATTGAGGAGGAAAATGAGGACCAGTCAAAAAACTACTAAGCAGCCAGGACAAGGAGAAATCCTTGGCTGCCTTTGTAATTTTGACACCCCCATCTCCCCCCATACCACTACCCCCTGACAAACCAGATCAGAGGCCTTCTGCCTTGCCATTCTCTGGGACTAACCCTAAGGACAAACCCTCTCTGATTGACTTCAACTCTTAACCAATACATGAAGATGTGAAGTCTGACAGAGTTCAAGAGGACCTCCTCCATTGAGTCCTCACTGTTAACACACAAACTCATTGGACTACACTTTGCCCTGAGGTGGTTATCCCCTGAATAGCTTGGAGAACAGTATCCCTACCCTATGCTGAACAACTGGCTCAACCAGGCGTTGAAGTCACTCATGAGGAGGACAGTGCTGAACAACTGGCCAAGCTGCTCTGCACAGTAAACGTCTCACCACCGCTAGAATCCCTCAAGGAAGTAAGCCCAGCTGTGGGAGCTGCCATGGCTACCTTCCTGAAGAAGTTCAAAGGACTAAGTGTACACCAGGTCTTAAAGATTGTGGAGATCAGAGAGGACTGCCAGGATTGCATCTATATCAACCTTGTAGTGAACAAGACTCATGTCTGGGCCATACTGGATACTGGTGCCCCTGGAAACATTATATCCTCTTGGCTGATTAAGAAGCTTAAGCTGGCACCGGACTTGGCCTACCATGAAGAGTTTGGTACCGCTGGGCCACTGACTACTAGAGCAAAAGGAGCCTACTCTTCTCTCCCTCTTTGCTTTGGGAAGCTAATGGTCACTGCTCCTGCTATAGTCCTGGAAAACAACAGCTATGACATTCTTATTGGGACTAGCTTCATGGGTCAGTATGGCACTTTGACTAACCATGGAAGCCATACATTTGGAATATTGGGCCATTCCATACCCATGTTCTATCATGGTGATTTCCTGTCTGACCTGCCCTTACAATGTCTGCACTACATCAATCTGGAGTACGCCAACAGAGAGCTTCCAGTTGCTTATACACTGTGTAGTAAGAAGGTCAAGGTGCTACCTCTCTCAATTGGGGAAGCCAAGGGTATTCCAGTCTATGCCTCCTGTAATGTGACTATCCCACCTGGCGCCCAGGTGATCCACAATACAGGCCTCTTGCTGGCTCTATCAGCTGGCACTCATGGAGAAATCTTTGGCACCCCTAATGCCTCCAGACTAGAACCATGGGTTGAGCCAGGCATCCTCATGCCAAGTGAGAAGGAAGTACTCATACTCTTGGCCAACATAGTCGTGAAGCTATGGTTGTCTCCAAACACCAACTTCTGGCTTATATACAACTGGAAGAGCATGACAACCTGCAGGAGACTGCCCCCTTTGCGGACTTCTCTGAGTTGGGTCTACCCTGTGAGCAATCACTGGTGCTATTGGTCATAAGCTGTAACACTTTATCTGGCCTCTCTGAAGAGCAGAAGGATCAAGCTATTGATCTCTTTGCCCAGTATAAAGATTTGTTTGCCAAAGATGATTATGACCTGGGCAAGGCTGCAGATGTTGCTCATCATATTGACACCCAAGGCAGTCCACCTATCCGTTCCAGACCTATATAGCGCAGTCAAGCCAATCATGCTGTGGCTAACAAAGAGCTTCAGAAGCTATTGGGATCTGGCTTACTGGTCCCCAGTAAAAGCCCTTGGGCTTCCCCTCTCCTGATTGTCAAAAAGAAGGATGGCAGAAACCATGTGGTGATTGACTACCGTCAACTGAATGCTGTTACTAAGAAGGATTCATATCCCCTCCCTTGTATTGACAATACCTTGGACCAACTGGGTGGCGCCAAGTTCTTCAGCGCCATGGCCCTTATCAGTGGGTACTGGCAGATTGACCTACCCCCTGCTGATCAAGAAAAATGTGCAATCATCACTAACCAAGGGCTATTTCAACCCACAAGGATGCCTCAAGGTCTGTTCAATGCCCCAGCTACCTTTTAACGGACTATAGATGCAGTGATGGGCAACCTCAAACTCACCAGTGTCTTGGTCTAACTGGACAACATTAATGATTTCTCCCAAACCTTTAATGATCACCTACAACACTTGGAGGAAGTCTTCCAGAGGTTACTTGCAGCTAATATAAAGCTCAAGCCACGCAAGTGCAGCTTCTTCAAGGAGCACTTTGAGTTCCTGGGGTTCATCATTAGCCAAGATGGACTCTGCCCTGTACCTCTGAAGGTAGAAGCCATTGAGCAAATGCAGATCCCAGCCAATAAGCGGGACGTGCAGGTCTTCCTGGGGATGATCAGGTACTACTGCTGCTTCATCCCCAACTTTGCATCCCTGGGTGACCCCCTTTTTCAGCTTCTCCAAGCTGATAAGGAATTCTTCTGGAGCCCAGCATGCCAATCTGCCTTCAATGCTCTCAAAGGAACATTGACTGCAGCTCCTCTGCTGGCCTACCCTGACTTTGCCAAGCTGTTTGTGATTCATAAAGTGCTAGTCTGACAGCAATTGGGGGTGTTCTCTCCCAACTGGACTCCAACAGACTTGAACACCCTGTTGGATACTGCTCATGTACGCTTAATGTTCATGAGAAGAACTACACTGTCACCAAATGAGAGTATCTGGCTATGATAAACTCCTACCAAAAGTTCAGAGTCTATCTCCATGGGGTACATTTCAAGGTTGTAACAGACCATGCCTCCTTGCAATGGCTGAAGACCCTCAAGGACCCCAAAGGATGTCTGGCATGTTGGGCCATTAAACTTCAGGCTTATGACTATGAGATTATTCATTGAGCCAGGGCAGCCCATCAGAATGCTGACTGTCTCTCCCGCCTTCCCACTGTTGCCTTAGTATCCCCCATGACTGACATTCTCAATGACAAGCTTATAGAGGATCCTTCTTTGTGGGGAGAGGAGCCAGTAGAGATACAGAGGGCTCTCAAGAAGTTAGCTGTTGATACCAAGGTCTCTAAAGGACAACTCCTGAAGCTTTTTGGAGACTCTTGGCTACCCTACATACGCCCATCCCTATGCATGGACTCTGTGGTGGCCGCTCACAAGACTACTGGCCATAGTGGCATACAGAAGATTGTAGCTCTGATACAGCAGCACTGCTTATGGGAAGGAATGCACACTGACATAGTGGATATGCTAGCCAACTGTCATGACTGCAAAATTGAGAGGCCTAAGGTTGCCAAGTTTCAACACAGACTGGTACGCCCTGGGTTTGCCTTCCACACTGTAGCTATTGACGTAGTGGGCCCCCTGCCAGCTACCAACAGTTGCAACAAGTTCATCATTGTGGCGGTTGACCATCTGACTAAATGGGTAGAAGCAAAGGCAATTCCCAACCAATCTGCACTGGTGACAGCCACATTTATCCTGGGGAATATCATATACAAACATGGTTGCCTCCAGATCCTGCTGACAGACAATGGTACCAACTTCACCAGTCATATCATCCCCTGCCTCAACCAACTGATGGGAATTTGTGAGACACTATTCACCCCTTTTCACCCATAGCCAAATGACATGGTAGAGAGCACTAATGGGAGCCTGGTCTAGATAATCCAGAAGCTCAGTCACCAACACAAGACTGAATGTGATACCTTCCTGCCTGCAGCCCCATTTGCATATAACATTGGGTACCATTGTGCCACTGGCAAGCCGCCCTTCCAACTGCTCTACAGCCGGCAACCAGGACTTCCCCCTTTACTATATTCCTTGGTAAAGCTCAGCATGGCTGTGTCCCCAGATGTGTACCTCAACAAGCTGGTTCAAACCCTTATTTTCTTGCAATCAGAGGCCTACACCACAAACTTAAACCATAAGTTTCAGGACCTAGAACAAGCTACATCCAAATGCCCCACCTTACCCACTTACCTGATAGGAGACTCAGTATACTTCTTCAGCAATAGAGGGTACAGATGTGAATCCAAATTTGCCTCCCTTTGACAAGGCCCAGTTCAAGCTATCCAGAAGACCAGCCCCAACTCCTACACCCTTAAGGAGCCCCATTCTGGGCAATTGATCACTAGAGTACACGCTCAGTATATGTGTGCTGCTCCTAGTGATCAAGAGTAAGCCCCAAGGAGAACAATAACCCAAAAAAACAAAAGCCCAATTAAAAAATTTCATGGGTTGTTGTCCTGTTTGCAATAGTGTTGCACCAAAGTATGAGGAATAAGAATAAAAGAACAAGGTGTTTATTAGAGACTGACAAGACTCTTCCAGTACCACACCAACTGTACTACCACCTGAATGACAGCCAAGAAACACAGCTGGTTGCCTTTAGATCCACAAGTTGATGACCAAGGATTGGGCAACAAACCCCCACCAAGCAAGACACACAATTGACCCCAATGTCCACAGGAAAGGCGACCCCCAAGAAGATACAGTCCCACAGAAGACTCTCGCAAAGGGCATACTCTACTGGGACCTGACCACCCACCCCGTAGAATAAGGATAAGGCCCACTCAAGAAAGACCCCCATGTTCTCCTCCCGCTTGGTATCTCAGCAGTTGGTTCCTTGAAGAACAAGGTTGCCAGCCATCACCATTGGCACCAGATGGGCAGTCCCCTCCAATGTGTATGACTTCAACACTTCCTGGAAGGCTTGCCAAAGATGTTGCTCAAAGTTGTAAGAGGTTTTCCAACTGTCTGGTTGAGCGTCAGTAACCCTAGGTATTGCCCAAGCGCAAAGGGCTGACTTCACTATGTTGGATACCGTCCCCTGTTGCAAGACTGAAAGGCCTTGACCCTCAAATTGGAATTCCTTCAGCTGAGCCTCCAAGTATCCTTCTGCTGCCCGCATGGAGAACCGCCAATGGATACTGTTACCCCTTTGCAACCCAGTTTCTGTCACCTCCCTGGGCTTACTCAAAGCTAGGAAAAGCACAGCAAACAATGGATCTGTCCCCTCTAAGGCCAGCTGAGGCACCAGTAGCTGCCGTTCACATCATGCAGGACTACTTGCTTCCCTGCTGCCTTCATCATCTCCTCTGGCCTGGTATGCTTGCGCTTCTTTGGAATTCCCACTTGCACCTTCTTCAAGACTCTTCTTGTGACTCTTAAAGAGGGACTGTTCACCATAGCTGTCACCTTGAGATGCCAGCCATTTTTAAACCTGTTGTCTAATCCAGTGGAGGGAAATGTTGCAGATCTTGAATGGATTAGACAAAAAAATTTCCATCTAGGGATTAAGCAATGGAAAAATTGCGCGGTCGCGCTATTGCATCCTGATTCTACTAGTGATAAAGACGTTTAAAACGCCCCTAAAACAGGTGTTTAATTGGCCTTTCAAATGCACACAAGGCACAGGCTTCACTTCTGGGATTATAAATAGAACAACAAAGTTATTTATATCTACCTCCTTAAGGAAAGCCCCGAGAACGCGGTTGTTCTCTTGCGCAGGACTTTTAGCTGTGTCAACCCACTCTCCTCCATTTGGAAAGTTCTTCTGTCTGTGCCTCCCTGCCCATGGTGGCAATTCCCCTGCCTCACACTATATAAGTATGATACTATCTAAATAAATACCAGTTTTTTCTATACACCTTATTATTCTTCTGTCCTTCATAGGCTGTCACTATACAATCAACAGGTATAGTATTAAGAATTAGGTCACTGACTAACTGTTTGTAGAAACTAGCAACCCTTTGCTGCAACTTTTACAACACTTTGGGTGCTGCCAGACACAGGGCAAGTTTGAGAGGGTGCATTGTTAGATCTGCAGAAGCCCATTGTGGCTTGTTTGCTAGCCTCAACAATGACATTGTAGCAAACATTGACAAAGTTGCAGCACCCTATGGGCACTCATTTACAGATATGGTGATTTAACCCATTGATGATAAGGGTGAGGAGCATGGTGTTTTCATTATCAATGGCTTCTGGTGCTGTAGCCAGGGCTCACTACCAAGCAGTAAGATATTCAGGTATGTTTCCTGTCTGTTTTATTTCAAGCAGGGGTATTCCCATAACAATGTGCAAAAAGTTTTTACTATAGCAGGACTTTGTAGCATCTCTGAACGCTGCCCAAGTGACCTCAGGTTCTTGGCTGGTCCAGGTGGTGAACCATGCAGAAGCAAGACCAGTGAGGCGTCCTGACACTGTGGCAATCCACATAGACTAAGGCACTTGGAAAACACAGAGAAAGGCTTCTGTGGAGTGGAGCCAACTTAAGATATCAGCGCACTCAACACCACCTGTGAAGGATTACAACTGTAAGTTCAGCACACATTGTGACAGATCAGACTGGGGCAGGGTGATACTAATGTCATACTTTCCAACATGGTCTCACAAATGACAAATTTCTACTATCAATTATCAAGGAAAACCCCCAACTGTGATATTCAAACCCTGGGAACCTGCAGGCCGCCAGCCTGCAGGCTCAGCTGTCTGCATTTTTTGGGCTCAAATCAGAAATATATTTTATTTTAGAGAAACCTCCAAAACCTACCAGCGTAGCACCTTCTATGATCAAACCCTTCCCTTTGAAGGATCCTCTTAGTCTAGCCAATGAGAGCGCTAACCCAGGCAATATTTCTGTAATAACTTGAGCCACCAATAATGGAGTCTGCAAATAATTCCCCAAGAACCAGGGCCACCAAATGATGACAAATCCCATGCCTTAAAGAAGGAAATCAAGATTTCCTGTCCCAGTTCAGACAATGATTAATTGCCTATGTTGGATGCCACCCAGGATTTCCAACCCCTGGTAAATGCTACCACCCGGTCTAAAGGATTTTGCAAAAGCTTTCCCATTTTTGATGAGCATACTTATATCCAGGAGATGATAGCAAGATGCTTATTACCATCCTTATAATAAAATGCTATGAACCTTTGGTTCATGCAGGTTTTACTCTACATCCTTTTAGCACTTTACCATTTTCAATTTGATCTCCCTGGGTCTGTCCTGTCTCCTACCAAGCCCAAGAAAATGCAGACTAACTGCCCAAGTTATTTTGCCCTCCAGGAGCTTCCTACGGCCCAGTTTATTTTACAGAGTATCCTTCAAACCCAAATTATTCATAGTTTACCTTAGAGGAGATCCTATTTATGACCCAGAATCCTGTATCAGAGAAACATAGCTTATTGGTTGTGAAGGAACTTGGATTACTGTGCCACTCCTGCTATTTTACAACAAGTATAACTACCTGCTTTCATATTTGGTACCAATGACCCCTCCCTTGACCCTGCAGCCCAACCACCTGCAAGAATTTTTTGCTACTAGTGAGTCAACCTCCAGCAAGATATTTGGAGTTATATACATCATCCTCACTGGCTTAATTGATTCCATGGTTCCCACCAGCAGACCCTGGGCCATCCTTGGGAAATCACTATCCTTTATTGTAAAGTTAGCCCCAATCCTGTGGTGAGCCCTTCCTTCTGGGCCTGCAGGCTGGTCACCCACAAGTTCTCAGGAACCTACCACTGGATTGATCCCTGAAAGATGGAGCTAGTTGTGAATGCTGGCAAGAACTAGCTGATCCTGCTATACAACATAACCCTTGGGGATGTCCCCATCAGGGATGGGGAGGAAGGTTTCCTGGTGAGGTGTAGCTTACAGCTAGCACTCCTTCCTTTCTTGGAGGGATTCCCTTAAAAATAGGCCTCTAATTTAACCTATTTCTGCTACCACTATTGCAACTGAACCAACAATAGTTCAATATTTAGATCAGGGAAGACAGCAGTCCAATATTAAGGACATTAAGAGGAATAAGATCATGTCTTTTAGAGAATAGCCCAATCAATATACTATTTGGGGATTTACATGTTCACCAGGGGGTGGCACTGTGGCAAGTTCTGAATAAGCTTTGGTTTAATAATATCTTAGGTGAGGTATCAGCCCATCAAATAAGCAGCACATTATTTGGGAGATAGTGCCTGTAATTTGAAATTGGTCACAGGATTTCTCATATCATTAGATATGTTATGGGGCGTCTCTACAAGCGCCCCCTGTGTATTTTGGGATATGTTAGCGGGCAGGTAGTAAACTTAGTTGCAACAGCAAAGTGAATTTAAGAGGCATTAAGGCAGATTACAATATAGCATAAAACCTCTACCAAGCTGTGCTTGAAGAGGGGTTTTTGATAGCCTTGATCTTTGAGAGCTGGCATATGAAGTTTACCAACTCAGTCCAATAAAATAGGCTCTTCTTTGGTAGGTACCTTGATGCTTTACAATGTAATCAGGATACAAATATGAAGTTTCTGAATGATATTGAAAGGAGTGAGGCTGCACCTACCAGGAACTTAAAGTATGGGATAAATAAGGAGAGGATATATAAGCTGGTCAACCCTGGATATACTTCAAGAACAATGGAAACTATCTTGAAAAATACCCCAGGCCATGGAGCTTCCCTATGTATGATTTTCAACTGATTTGCTATTTGCCATGATTTATCTTTTGGTCTGAAGGTGATTTCTGATTATACTTTGATCTTTGGTTTGATCTTTAAAGTGTTAGAGATACAATTGTATAGTTGTTTAGTTTATTTTTTTTGGAAAAAAAAGTGTTTATAGGCGTGAACTTTACTATGCAGGTTGGAAATGAGGGCTTAAAGATCATGGTGGTATAAATAAAGTCTTTGGAAAAAATATTGCTAGAAATGAGGTTGGTACCATAAAATTAACTAAGCCCTAAAGAAGCCCTGAACTGATATGGAAGGTGATATTACAAGGATGAAATAACAGGTGAGATATAAGAGCATCTCTAATAGATGCTTGGCAATTGATGGGTCTAACCCCTGAAAGATTAGAAATAGAGGGTACAAAAAGAGATTTAAAAATTTTAAAAGGTGATTGGTTATCTAGAACCACAAAGAAATTTGAGGGATATACCTTAGAAAAATAGTAGTTGGCCTCATAAGTTAGTGGAATCTATCATTGCTAAAGCTTGAAATCTATGGATGAAGGCTTTTATAGACTAGAAATTTAAATAAAGGTACTTTTAATAAAGGAGATCATGTCTGACAGCTACTTTAAAAGTGCTATTATCTTAATAGGCTGAGTATCAAAGACTGAAAATAAAGACATAGTTCATATAAGCTTTATTGGATTGGAATTTGATGGTATTGAAATTAGTTTTTTATCTAACTCTAATTTAACCAAATAAAAGAGAAAGGGTCCACAAGAGAGCCATATTGATAAAGGAGGTTAGAGAAATAAGGGAAGGAGACAGATTTAGACATGGGGCTCATTTAAAACAATAAGCAAGGAGGAATTCTAACTATTGTCAGCTTGAAACAAATTGAGTTAAAAATATTAATAGTTGGAGACAACTGTTGGTCTCAAATGGGATGGGGATGTTGGAACTTCTAATCAGCTCAAGATGATTAAATTTAATTAAACTCTAAACAGAGCTAGCACAAATTTTATTCTGATTGGTGTTTTTTGATGAGAGGAGGAATGAAGAGATTTGGTATTCTTATTTAATCAATAAGAAAAACTATAAAGTAGGTGGTTATCAGGAGTATGAAAGGCCTTTACAATTCAGGGATTTTGCCAGATCCTTCTGGACCCTTTTATGTAACAAGGGTAGGGGTTTTGATAGAAAGAAATAGGTGATAAAAAAACCTTTACATCAGGATCTATTATCTAAAGGACTCTATATTATACTTAAGACATCTAATAATTTATCATTCAAATTTCTTTGAAGTGAATTTAAAAATAATGTATTGATTAATTAATTATAATTAAAGTGAAATTTTAATTTATTACCTGGAGTAAGTTTCCTAGACTTAAATTCTTTTAAAGAGGATATCTAAAGTAAATTTGTCAAATTATAGCATTGTGAAGGGATATCTTTAAACCAGAGTCAATAGTTGCCAAAGTTTTTCAACCCAAAAGCCCTTAAAGAGAATCCTGGGAGTAAGCTTTTTTAAACCAATATGTTTCTTATTAAAATACTTTAAGTCAAAAGTAAACTTCATCAAATAAAACTAATGCAATCTCTCTGAAAGTTATTTTGAAAATATCTAAGATAAGGTCCCAGAATCCTGACCCAACTCTGGCTATACTAGGATAAACACTTGGCTCTGCAAAAACTATTTCTATTTCCATGTATCTACATAAAGAATTCTGGTGCAATTATCAGTTATAAAAATATGTTCACTTTCCAAAAAGATGATCCATATTATCCAGTTCACCCTTTTCTTGTCCAATTTTTTTTCTGAAAAAAGCTCATCTTTGTTAACTGTTAAAGATATTAATAAATGTAGTATTACAATAACTCAACACATAATCAGTGAATCATCTCTTATTTATAAAATGAGTTTGGTTACTTGTGATGATCTTGAGTTTTGAAAAGAAATATAAAAAATAAGATTCTTAGTTATTGGATCAGGGCATATGGGTTAATATCAAACTGTGGCCAGAAAATCCGGGTGCCCTCTTTTCCTGACCTGGCAGCATTCTGATTCTGGATTGATTGGATGAATTATATCATTATTTAATATTACTTCAAGGTAAGAAATCATGGGTAAGTTTGAACGCCTCTGGCTGGTTGTGAAAGTTAATAAAGTGATTGTTTTTTGGTGCTAAGAGTATTTGCAATAAAAACGTTTGATGTCATTGATCTTTTCTTCAGGAATGTTGATCTGTTTTGGTCCACACACATCCATTACACCTACGATAGCATTAAGATGTCCAGATGGCAGAATTGAAGCTATCACTGCATCAAATGGCATTATTATGTTGTATATCCTTGGCTTGGACCTTGATCTGCGATTGATTTGTCCGTGGATACGCCATGCTAAGACACGCACCCAAAGATATTTGGTAGATGGTCCTACAATACTGAAGGTTATATTGGAAGGGAGCCTTGCGTTTATGGCATTGGCGGTGTTGGGGAGGAATTGGTTTGTCATTTGGAGCAGCTGGTGAACTTGCCTTCCTTCAGTAAGTGTTATGTTGTAAATGTTTTCTTGGTAATTTGGTGAAAGTGGACAGCTTGAACCTTTTGCACAAAAGATGTATTCCGAAGCCAACTTTGGTTCAAGCCACACTGGCTCAACTCGGTTGATCATTATGGATGTTGTTGGCCAGCGTCCCCTTTGTTGGCTGATCGCCTTTTGAAATCCATCCTTCACGCTCTGCACTAGATGTACGTGATATGCTCCAAAGTAGGTTTGGTTTGTACCTGTCCATACCACGCCTTCTCCAAGGGTTAAAATACCATCTGCAACTAAATGCTGGACTGAAAATGGCTCAGGAGCACTGCTCAGATACTTCATAAACAGCTTAGAATGGCTTGAATCTTTTTATATCTCCACCCGTTCTTTCTTTTTCTTCTGGAAAAAATCTTAGGACCTAATAATCTTGTAGACATACTTGGATTTCCGAGGAACATTCCCTTCAACTTTAACTTACTGAGCTGATACAGCATAGAATCTTACATTACAAGTGTATACTGTTAAATCCTATGTTCTTCTCCATTGTATCACGTATTTCCACGCCAAAATCCATTCTCTTTATTAATAATCACATTGCCTTTATTTATTGATACATTCATTTTAAATCAACTTCCCAACTCAACTACAGTTGACTAAAAGGAAAACTCACTTTAAATAAGCAAACTCAAATATAAAATCACCGGCTATGGTGATAAAGGTTAATAACATCAAATTTAAAGGGTTCAGCTCAAGGCCACCGAATCATATGCCTAAGTCGGGAATAATTCGTTCTAGGTTTATCTTGTCTAAATCATGGGGCGGATGATCCCTGAATTTCGACGCTTTGAAATTCTATGAATCTGGACTTTGATGATTGCATCGTCCGGAATGCTTATCTGTCCTGGCAACCCTACCTCAGCCTCCATTATATTTCTGGTGCTGTGCTAACAGCCCAAAAATGTTAAAACAGTAAATCTGATGATGAAAAGCTTGATCTTTTCAAACTAATTGTTGTCGGACAAGGAATATTATAATGTTTTTACAAGCATGCAACCAACCTTAGCTTAGATATTAATTTACTAGTAAAATTTATTAAGCTGTTTGCTCACTACACAAGCTTTATTAAGTCAAACTTTTTTAAAAAAGTAAGAAAAACTATTTAATAAATGTTTTATAATCAAATTTGGTGAGAATCTCTGAAACACCAAAGTAGATACTGTAAATTTAGAACCTGAACCTAAAAATGCGGGATTGTCAAATCCTTGGTCCAAATTTTGAATCACTTTTGCGGGCAACTCAGCTGAGTGAAAATTAAAAATATTTAATAAAAGCAACCATTTAACTTGACTTTTTTGTTTTACTTAAGTTGGCAAATTTCAAATCCCTTGAGCAGATAACTCACCTAACAAAAGATAAAACTCAGCAAACAAATGTGGGATACATGGATCAGAAATATGGGAGTCTAATGTATGATTTGAGATTTCCTGTATGTCAAACAAATCATAGACATCATGTAAAAATTAACAAATCTGAAATTGCAGGATTGTCAAATCCAAGAACCAAATTTCAAATCAAAAATGCGGTGAATTCAAAACAAATATAATTTATGGGTGTCTCAAAAAGGATGCTAAAGGATCTAGAGTGGATTTGTGCTAATTTTTTTAGGAATCATAGGCATTCTCAAAAATCACCATATTCCATTTTAGGGCAGCTAAAATTTAGATGCTTGATTATAGTATATTTTAAAAAATGCTAACAATAAAATAGAATTATATATTACAATTTATCTTATCAGGTTGTCTTTTCCTTGATGTGTTGATAGTTCATTTACTGTTGATAATGTGCTTCAATTAATTGGATAGCTTCACCTCCAGTTGCATTGGCAATAGGAAATCAAGTTGCCTCTGCAACCACAGCTGGTCTGGGGAGGCAACTTGATTTCCTATTGCCAAGGCAACTGGAGGTGAAGCTATCCAATTAATTGAAGCACATTATCAACAGTAAATGAACTATCAACACATCAAGGAAAAGACAACCTGATAAGATAAATTGTAATATATAATTCTATTTTATTATTAGCCTTTTTAAAATCTACTGTAATCAAGTATCCTTAATAGCAATACATGAATACATAGTTTAGTAAGCTGATGGTTTATCTTTTCCCCTCCTTTCTTCCTTGAAACAAAGTTTTTGGCCCCTGGCGTAGCCAGGGGCCAAAAACTTTTAAAAAATTTCTGCATCATCAGGAGGGTAGCTCATATATCATTATATGGTTTTGTGGTTGCTATATTAGTGATTTAGAGTGCAGAATATTGCATCATTTCCAGTTTAGACAATTTTAAATTTCACTTAATTTCATGTCTAAACATGTTTGTTGTGATTAGATTTTTCATTTGATTTTATCCAGAGCAGAGCTTCTTGATTTGGGTTGATTTGTCCTAGTTTCTTACTGTACATTCAATTTGAATTCCAGTTCCCGCAATTAGTATCTGAGTTTAGTAGTGGCATTCAAGAGTGATTTGAAATTTGGTTCTTGGATTTGACAATTCTGCAAATCCAAAAAACATAGTAAACTTAATGAAAATGGTTGATGGATTTGAACACTTCAAATCTGTTTCCAGTTAATTCATTTCATCCATAGGAAATATGCAGTTTGACTTGAACTTTACAACGTGTCTATGAGTTCCTGCATTTTTAAAAATCCAAATAAAAATACAAAGAGTTCAATTTATTTAAAAAAGGCTATCCTGAAAAAGTGATTCAAAATTTAGACCAAGGATTTGACAATTCCTCATTTTTATGTTTAGGTTCTGAATTTACAGTATTAAACTAAGAGTTAACAGGTTCAAACAGTAGACCAAACTTTAAATATTAAAAAATAAAGTTGATATATGTGCCAACCAGAGAAAACTAAAAAGTTAAATTATAAGTAATTCCCGTGAGTTAAAATTGGCATTTATCTGTTTGGGGAACCATTCACTAATGAATACCTTGAAACCCAAATAAAATGTTGCCCAAGACTCAATCCATACATTCCACTAGGGACAACCCATTATTCTCCAGAATAGCTCTTCCTCTCAAAACACATTGTCTACATAAGCACTGTATGGTATTTTTCAACCTTAAAAGGCTCCTTTTTTATTTTAATAAAATATCAAACTCTCCTAAAATTCCTCCTTGTCCCATATATATCCTTCCCAGAGTTATATAATCAATATGGGTATCCCAGATAGGTTATCTATACCTCCACAACACAAAGAAAATACCAAAAAATAAAATACACTTTAGTACTCCTATAGCTACATAATTTAATAAGAGGAAAGAATATATCTGCAGGGCACTCTGGTTCAAGGGCAACCCTATCACTGAAAAAAATTTCCAGTGCCCTGCTGCCATTTTGATCTTGGACAGCCAACCATGCTAGGACAGGCATATGACCTCACCTTCAATATTTCAACAGCTCTTCTAGATATGAACAGGGACCCTTACCTGCCTATCCCAGCATAATACTATCAAAACCGCAGACTTGATCTGCCAGCAAGGTTCCAACCAAGCAGGTTGTGATCTGCAATCTGATTATCTGGTCACTTGAAGCCAGACTATGAATTCAACCAAATTACCAAATCCAAAAACATGAACAGATGATGATCCTTTATGGTAGATACCTTGTTTTGGCGCTTGACTCATTACCAGGATCAAGCCACCCCCCTCTTCCATCCAGCCGTGTGATCACCAATCATGTTCCTGTTATCCTTGATTCACATGAACTATATAATCACTATCTCATAATAAAGATTATTATCCATCTTCTAAATATTTTCCCCATGTAACTCTGATAAACAGCACAGTTACAACATTGGTTGCACAGGTAGGTTCTCCATCCTACCTTATCTTGAAAAATTCCGCCTGTTGCCTGCACACGCCACAGCCAATAAATCCTTGACAGAATTATGTCTGGCCTCCCACCCAACTGGACTCTGTACACTCCTGGTACCAAGATACCTGATGGTTTTGTCCTATACCAAAATACGGTAATCCCGCTACCGCCTTCAACACCATGTCTGCACAAGGTTTCTTTCAGGCTCCCCCATTGATGCCGCAACCAGCCAACAAAACCACCCTGCCTGCCTATGTAGCTCAAAGACTACAAAGCGCTGCCTTGAACCCCTTTGCTGGGGCCAACAACAACAATGCCGCCACATGGATCCAGTCTGCCCAGAGCAAGCTAGCTCAGATGGAATGCCCATAGCAATTTTGAATTGCAGAAATTTCCATTTGCCTGACCCATGACGCTGGCACCTGGTGCAACAAGTGGCATGAAGAGCACACTGACAAGAACTGGGATACCTTTAAGCAAGACTTCCTGGCAAGATTTGTGCTTAAAGATACAGCACTCATGACCATTTTCCAAGTGAAGAACCTGACACAGACAAGCACTGTAAAAGAACTCACCTGCGCCTACAAGGAACTCCGCCTTTGTGCACCATCCAACATGGCCTTTGACACCCCAGCCACACACCTCATGTACTGCAACGCTCTCAAGTCACACGTGATGAGACATGTAAACCTGGATCAAGTAACCAACCTGCAAAGCCTTTACTGCAAAGCGTAAAAAGCGGAACAGACATCCATTGCTCTGCACAAGGCACAAACTGGGAAACAAGAAAGACCCAAGGATTCCCATCCAAGCAGGCGCTCTGCTTGACCACCTCCTGGAGGCAACAGGAATAACACCAACCACAAACCCACAGACTCTAACAGGCATGGAAATGGAAACAATGGCCAGTCAAACTGTACTCATTTACATGTCACCGCCACGCAAGGCAATCAAGATGAGGGAAAAGCCCAGGGAGAGCATTAAGCAAGCCAAGCTCTCCCCACGCAACTCCTGACTTGCTCAATAATGAATACCAACCCAAGGACGTGGACCAATGCCCAATGATCCAGGTGCCCTTGGAGGACCCAGTACTGTACACCATTGCCAAACATCCCAATAAATTGATGTCCTATCCTTTCTGCTTTTGCAGTTAACAGGCTCAGCACTCCTGGACTTGGGCTCAGACCAAACATTAGTCAACAGTAGCTTATTGGATAGGTTCAAGCTGGCCACTAATCCTTTGCGGATTAAAAATGTGGTCCTGGCTGATGAACACCACATTGCTGTAAAAGAGGAAACTGCCCCCTTCTCTGTCATGCTTGAGAACCTTCACTCCACCATCCAAGGTCTGTCATTGACTTCCCAAAGTTTGACATTGTACTGGGGTTAGACTGGTTACAGAAGAATAATTCTCGCATAGACTGGGCAACCTCAGTGTTGACCATCAAGCGTGAAGGAGTCAACCACCAGATCTACCCTGACTCTGTGGACCAACTGCTACACAACCATGTCTTTGTATATATCACAGAGACCCAGGACAAAAAGAAAGACCTGAAGTCAATTGACTGGGACTTCTGCCAGTACAAGATCATACACTTCAAAGGCCACCAGGATACCTCCACGCCTCAGGACCGCAACATTGTGTCCGCCATCCAGAAATCTTTAAGGAAGCGTTACCTGGGCTGCCCCTTGAGAAGCATATTCAGCACTCCATCCAACTCAAGGGGGCTGTGCCCAAGGCGCGCCTATCTACAGGCTGACCCCAAATGAGGACAAGGCCTTAAGCGCCTACCTCAAGGAGGCATTGGAAAAAGGACTTATCCGCCCCTCACAGTCTCCCTTTGGGGCCACTGTATTCTTTATGGCTAAGAAAGACAGTACCTTACGCCTGGTCACAGATTACTGCGCCCTAAACAAAGTTACCATTAAGAATTGTTACCCACTGCCACTGATTAACAAACTCTTCTATGCCTTGGGAGGAGCCACAGTCTTCTCCAAGATTGATCTAACTGCAGGCTACAATCAGATTTGTATCAAGTGGGAAGACGTTCCCAACACGGCCTTCTGCACTAAATACGGCTCCTACAAATGTGTGGGACTCAACTTTGGCATGAATAATGCCCCGTCCACCTTTTTAACCTTCATGAACAAAGTATTTGCGCCCCACATAGGCAAGCATGCCCCAGTGTACCAAGATAACATTATTGTCTACAGCCCCTTGGTGGAACAACACCACAAAGATCTTGAGGCAGTCTTTGCAACCTTGGCACAACACAAACTGTTGGCCAAGCCCTCCAAGTGCCAGTTCTTCTGTGAGCAACTACCCATCTTGGGACACATAGTCTCAAAGGACAGCATCAAACCTGGCAGTCAAAAGATACAGGACATCTGCAAGATGCCACCACCCAAGGATAAGTCAGAACTCTGCACCTTCTTGGGAATGGTGGCCTATGTATGACGTTTCATACCTGACTGTGGCGTCTTGACTTCCCCCTTATCTGCCATAACAGGCACCAAGTCTATTTTTGTGTGGACCCCCCAACGTGACCTCTGTTTTAGACGCCTCAAAGAGAAGCTCACAACAGCTCTCATCCTGCAATACCCCAAACATGACGGGGAATACCAAATGGAAACCAATGCCTCAGATGCATCCATTGGGGGAGTACTACAAATCAAAAATAGTGATGGTGACTTCCTGCCTGTAGCCTACAAATTGCAAAAATTGACAGATGGTGAGTGTTGATACCCTATCCACAACAAGGAACTGCTGGCTATTGTGCACTGCCTAGTCAAATGACGTTGCTACCTAGAATTCCAGGAAGAATTCACAGCATTAACCAATCACATGTCACTCATCTATTTCAAGACTCAAGCAAATCTTTTGCGCTGCCAAGCGCGGTGGATGGAACTATTGGAGAGATTTTAACATGCTCATCCAGTACAAGCATGGGGCCAAGCTTGCCATGGCAGACACCCTGTCTTGCCTGTATGTCTGTGCTTCCAGAGGAGAGAATGGGCTTGATTCATACTGGCCTCTCTTAGTACTACAAACAAAGGACAAAGGTTTCCCCCTGGCACAACCAACATAACCAAAGAAACAGTCATCAAGAAAGAACACCTCTTTGCTGACGTATACAGGACTCTTCACAGAAAGATGACTGATAGCACAACCATTCCCTACATCCCCACACATCAGCAAGTCAACACTATCTTTTGCTATCACAGAGACCTTGGATATACCAAATGCCCAAACCTATATGAGTTTCTAAAACATAAAGCCTGGTGGCTAACCTTATACCACAATGTCCAGGAAGTTCTAGACTAATGTGAGGTGTGCAAAAAGTTTGTCAAAAGCAAAACCCTGCCAAAGTCAGTACTCCCCATCTGCACACAACTACATTTCAAAGTATGGGCTCTTGACATTGTTGGTCCCATGCCAGGAAAACACAATGACAAGAAATACATCATCACTACCATAGACTTTGTAACAAGATGGCCAGTAGCCCAAGCAGTGAAGGCACACACCAGCAATGACGTTTGACAATTTATTGGCAAAGAAAAAATAAGCAAGTTCAGAAAGCCAGAACTCCTGATAACCAATGGAGGCAAATATTTGACCTCCAAAGACACCAATGTATACCTCACCAAGAATGGGGTCAAACACACCGTAACAACACCATACCACCCAAAGGCCAATGGACATGTATAACAGCTTAATGGTAGCCTTGTGCAAGCCTTAGCCAAACTCACTGCTGGGAGATCTGAAGACTGGTATAAGCAGCTATTGACTGCACTACTTGTATGCCAAACCCAAGTGAAAAGATCCACCGGAAAGAGCCCCTTTGAGTTGATATACGGCACACAGCCAAATATCATCTAAGCATTAACAGTACTCAAACTTTAAATCCCAAGTAAAGTACCCCTGCTCTCAGACCCTCAAGTCATAGAGGCCAAAAGCAAGCAAAAAGAAAATGAAAATGAACGTCTGCAAAAAACCTTTGTCCCCATCCAAGATAGACATGAAGTTGGGGACAAAGTTTGGGTTATGAACGTTGATGAAAGCAAACTGCAACCCAAGAAAGTAGGACCAGAAATCATTCTAAAGGTAAATTATAATAACACTTACCTTTTGCTGGACTTGGGAAGCGCAAACAAGGCAAGACCCTACATCATAATTGCCTAAGACCCTGCAAAGAAAGACAAAAACAATGCAAAACCACCCTGCCTGCCACAGAACAACTATTAGTCCAGTATGGAGCCTGGGCTCCTGAAAACCTCCCTGACAACCTACCCCCAGAGGAGGCCAACCTTCAGTTGGGGGGTGTCAAAACAGCAGGCTCAACCCACCAGCAAGGTTCCAAATAAGCGGATTTGTGACTTGCAATCCAACTAACTGGCCATTTGAAGCCAGACTAGGAAGTTAACTTAAATTACCAAATCCAACAACATGAACAGATGATGATCTTTTATAGTGGATACCTTGTTTTGGCGCTTGACTCATTACCAGGATCAAGTCATCCCCTTCACCATCTAGCTGTGTGATCAACACAATCATGTTCCTGTTATCCTTGATTCACATTGACTATATAATAACTATCTCTCAATAAAGATTATTATCCATCTTCTAAATATTTCTCCCCAACTAACTCTGCTAAAACAGCACAGTTACAACAATACCACCCTCTGGATATGAAATAAATAGGCCAGGTTTGCACAGGTTAGCCAACCTAGAGGTTACAGTCTATTACAAGATCACTCAGAGTTGCTGTGACAGCTGACAAGATTTCATTGGGTCACTTTTGTTGTAACTTGAATCAACATACAATTTGCCATCATATCTCACAGTGCACCACAGGTGCTCAATCTTCCATACCATGACAGGCCTAGTATCATGTATCCTTTTGATACTGTTAGATCTGTGTAAATTATTTCAGAATAAAAGTGGAAAAAGTATGAGTAACTGCCCAACACCAAAACCAGAAAAGAAAAAAAGAAGGTACACAGAAAATTTAACCCTATGAACATTCCAAAGTAAGGTACAAAATGTGAGACTAAAATAAAGGCCAAAATGAAGGAATAAACGGTGATTTATAAGAAAATGATGGAATGGTTGTTGAAAGGGGGATAGAGGGACTGATGCTAATGCAGGAAACTCTCTGAACCCAGGAAAGCAGGAGGCTGTAGTAAGAGGCACCTAGGGGCACATAGCACCTCACATATTTGACCATTATAAAGCTTTAGTAGAGATAGTCTTTATTGCAGGAAGTTAAAAGTACTAAAAATCAAGATTATTGTCAGGGCCCAGATAGCCCTGGACAATCAGCTGGCCATCCTAGAGACAAAAAAAACCCCATGGCTTAGGAACCCCTACTAAGTGTCATGATCTGAGACGCGGCACAGAGTCACAACAGGAAATCTTAACCTTAGGATTGGATTCATACTAAGTCTTGGTTAGAATGGCAGGGAAGGCTATGTAATTACCTTGTAGCTCTGAGTGATTAATATCTGCTAGAAGTGGCTAGAGAGGCGCCAAAGTACATGGAGACACAAAGACAAAAATGTGAATAGAACTTAAATTTTATTGGGTATAAGAATGGTATTATATACTGTGTAGCTTTACCACAAAACAGTACATGGACGGTAGGATCACTTGCCACAAGCATGAGTGGGGCAAGTGAGTTGCGCAGAATCAGGAAACCAAACAATTGAATTTCCCAATTTGGATCCAGCCTCATTTTGAGGGCAAAAGCAAAAGAGAGGTATTTGTCCTCAAAATAACCCATTCAAGGCAAAATAAAAACATGGTGAATGGCAGCATTCACAACATTGCCCCCCTCTAGATTGGCCTTAGGGGGTGGTACTTGCAGAGGAACTTGGCGTGCACATGAGCAAATGGTCAACCACTAGAGAGGAGTTTCACAGTATACCCTGACCCTTGCTTTAAGGTCGCTTTCAAGGGCCCAATCCATAACAAGTCTATCTTATGAGCACATCCTCCTACTCTGTGTTGATAGTACAGAACGTGGTCCCCAATGTTGAACTCAGGCAAGGGAGATTGTCCAGCATTGTCAGGAGAGAGCTCAAGAACCTTGGTTCTATATGAAGACGTGTAGGCAGAAGCCTGAATATCAATGATTTGATTGACTAGACCTTTGATATGCTCATCAGGATTCAGAGCCTTATCAGAGGAGAGTAGGGGGCCCCCAAGAGTAACAGAGTGGTGTCTTCACAACCATACAACATAGCAAAAGGGAAATACCCAGTGACACAATGTTTTCTAAGTCAATAGGCAAAGAGCAGAAGGTAAGTATAGATCCCAGTTGGCAGCGTCAGAATAAGTGAGTTTCCTCATGATAGAAACCAAAGTTGAATTTGTGCGCTCAACTTCCCCATTGGTGAAAGGATTATAGGGGACAGAAAAAGACTGGTGAGTCCCCAAGGCTTCAACAACAGAGGTTACTATCTTGGTGTTAAATTTAGTCCCATTGTTATACAACAACACTTAAGGACAACCGTGGCAAAAAAATACATCTTGCTGCAGAAAGGCGGTGGTTGTTTTGGCAGTGATTTCCTTAGTAGGGCAAGCTTCTATCCACTTGCTAAAATGATCAACTGCAATTACAATAAAGTGGCAGCCAGAGCTGGAGCAAGGGAGAGGTCCTACAGCATCAATACTGACAGTGTGAAATGTGTGTTGAGGGGGGACTAGCTTGAACTTGTGGGCGGCAGCTGTAGGTTGTTAGATCTGGCAATCATGGCAACTAGCAATAACATCTGGGGTCAGCAGGCAAAGATTTTCCCAGAAATAATTTTTCTGGAGCCAGGCATAAGTCTTGGCAACACCTACATGTTCTGTCTCCTTATGAGCTTGAAGCACCACTGAAAGGCAAAGACTAGGCCTTAAATAAGGCAAGTAGTGGTCTTGTACTTTCTTGAAAATCTGATTGTCACAAATGAGTGTGTCTTCAGATAATTTAGAAAGGGCAACTTGGACTTCTTCCGTCTTTTTCTCCCACAAAGAAGGATATCTAATTAGTTTTTATAACCTGTCAGCCTCAGCAGGGTGAAGAGCAAGGATAGGAATTCTGGACAGTCCATCAGCATTCTGATGTTGAATCCCAGGGTGATGCAGCACAGTGAAGTTGTATCCTTGCAGGCAGAGAGCCCATCTAGCAAGTTTTCCTTTGGTTTCCTTAAGTTGTTGTAACCATTTGAGCAAAGCGTGGTCAGTAACCACAGTGAAATGGGTGCCATACGCGTAATGGCAGAACTGCTTGATGGCATGTAACACAGTGATGCACTCTTTCTCTGTTACACTCTAATTCTTCTCATGCTTATTCAGGATACAAGAGGTATAAGCTACAGGGTGATCCACACCTTCATCATCCAATTGAGCCAAGATGGCTCTAATGGCCAGGTCACTAGCATCATTATATAGGATGAATTCCTTATTGTAGTTAGGATATACCAAGATAGGGGCCTCCTTAAGTTTTTCCTTGAGGGTCTCAAAGGCTTGTTGCTGGCTGGCAGTCCATTTGAAAGAGACATTACGTAGCAGCTGGACCAAGGGTTTGCTAGTATCAGCAAAATCAGGGATTAATTGTCTGTAGTACCCCATAATGCCCAGAAAGACTTGAACTTCTTGTAGGTTGGTGGAAGCATTTTGTCAATGGCCTCAACTTTCTTAGTCATGGGTAAAATTCCAGTCTGAGTCACCTCATGTCCCAAGAATTCAAGGCGTTCCTTGAAGAAGGCACACTTAGATGATTTTAACTTAAAGCTAGCTTCTTGAATCTTTATGAATAATTCCTTGAGATGGGCCAGGTGATTTGTAAAGGTAGCGCTAAATACAGTTATATTATCAAAGTACACTATAACACACAAGAGCTTCAAATCACGGAGAATGGAGTCCATGGCTTGCTGGAAAGTAGCTGGAGCATTGCAGAGTCCTTGCAGTATTTGTGTAGGCTCCAAAAACTCCTCATAAGTGATGAGGGCAGCCTTCTGTCTATCCTTGGTGGAGAGATCAACTTGCCAGCACCCAGAGGCTAGGTCCATAGCAGAGAAGAACTTGGAGCCCCCAAGGCGGTGGAGAGAATTATCAATGCGAGGTAAGGGGTAGGAATCATTTTTGGTTAAGAAATTCAATTGTTGGTAGTCCATCACAATACAATGAGCTCCATCTTTCTTTTTCATATGAGCAAGGGGGAGGCCCATGGACTTTGGAAGAGGCAACCAGTCCAGCATCTAGAAGTTTTTTGAGCTCTTTAGACACCTGAGCATCATCTATACAGCTGCGGCAATAAGGTTTAGCACAAAAGGGGGGAGCGTCACCAGTAACAATATCATGAATAACGCCTTTGGAAAGACCATATTCAGTGCTATTCTTAGCGAAAATATTCAAAAACTGATCCAGAAGGTCAAGCACCTCTTTCTTCTGAACCAGAGATAGCTGCAAGAAGTCTTGAGCAGTGAACAAAGATAGGATTTGAGGTCAGTCTTCAGATAAATTAAAGTCCTGGAACGTACCAAAGGAATGTAGTGATATGACATCAGGAGCATTCAGCAACTTGCCATAGCCAACAACCTGTCCTCTAGACAAATGTATGGGAAGAGCAGTTAAGTTGGCAACCAGTAATTGAACAGGTTCTTTATGAGAGACATCCAAGATCCCTGGGCAAAGATAGGGTTTGTTGCGTCTAAGTGAGGGAGGAAATTATAACTCTAGGAATGTACACTCAGGTAGCTCATACAATAATTGGGAGTCTAGGATGGCCCGGGAGCCAGGGGAATGGTGACAGCGGACATGACTAGGAGAGGGATCCCCTCAGACGCAGGACAAGCCATGGGTGAACATTTCATGTTGGAGGAATGGGTACGGTATTTTAGAGTGAAAAACACCAGTGGGATATTCTAAAGCACATTCCTTGAGGCGCTTCCCAGGAACTTTAACTGGCTCTTATAATATCAGAGGGATCTTGTATCTTACAATAGAGAGGCAGCTGTCCTTTAAGTTGATGGTCCCATTGTTTTCCCTAAGGAATTGAGTACCAACTAGGAGGTTGTAGCTCTCATTATCCAAGACAACGGCAGGGGCGGCCAAGAGGAGTTTGCCAAACCGCATGGGAAAAGCAGAATAAGCTCCTGTAGAATGATTCATGGATAGCCCAGCTGTGCCATACAACTGGTGATAGTTTAGGTTGGGGGCCAGTTTGAGCTTCTTGACAAGCTTCAAGGAGACAACATTAACAGAAGATTTAGTGTTCAAGAGGGCCTTAATTTTCACTTTTTGGATGGATATTTCCACACAAGTGGTAGTACAACCAAAGGAAGGGATGACAGCCAGAATATCTTGGGCTTCTGCTAGTTCTTTGTCCCACTTTTCAATCATGCATTTTAGGCCCAGGAATTCCTTATAGACTGTCTGGAGAGGGAGCAAGGCTGAGAAAATTTTTAACACAGCGTCAGCAACCTCAGCAGCTTCCTCAGAAGATTTAAAAAGCACAGGAGATCTCTTGGCTTGAGTGAGGTATGGGCAAGAGACAACCTCTTTGGCTTCAGGAAGAGGCTTGGCGGTTGTTGTAGTTTTCCCAGAACATAGCTTATAAGGAACTGCAATAGTTTCAGGGACAGCCAGGACTAAATACCCATAGGCGTTGGGATCTTCCATATAAGAATTATCCACGTCAGGGTTATCATATATGTTGTAGAATAGTAGCAGAATGGTAGGAGCCTCAGTGTCAGCAGGCTCAGAGTCAGCTAAGAGGGGGGAATCAAAGGAGACTGGGAAGAATTGTCAACTGAGAATGTCTCTGCCTCTAGGTTGACTGTTATTTTCCTGCCTGTTCTTTGGGATCAGCCCCTTCAGCTTGAGGATTGGTACAGACTTGGGAATGGTGACCTATCTGTCCACATTTATGGCAACCCTGGCGTCAAGGAGGATTCTGTGAGTTCATGGTGAGGATACACGGGCCACGTGAAGACAAACCAGAGGTAGAGGCGGCACAATTCTCCTGCGCAACTGCCCCAGAATGGGTAAGGTGCATATCCTGCAGCAGTGTCTTTTTGCTCTTCATTGAAGAAAGCATGGCTTTATGGGTCTTGAAGTGAAGATACAGGAGCTGTTTAACCTTGAGGGCTTGAGTGCAAGCTATGTATGCTTCATGTGCATTCAACTGGCGGCCTATGATCAGTTGTTGTCCTTCAATGTAGAATCTATCTGAAAATTCAGCTAGAGTCTCTTTAGGTTTGAAAGCAATGTTCATGAGGGCAACCTTCTTCACTTTTGTCAAAACAGCAGACTTGACCTTCCAGCAAGGTTTCAAATAAGCAGGTTTGTGACCTGCAATTCAATTACCCAGCCACTCAAAGCCATACTATGAAGTCAACTTGAATTATCAAATCCAACAACATGAACAGATTATGATCCTTTATGTTGGATACCTTGTTTTGGCACTTGAATCATTACCAGGATCAAGCCACCCCCTTCATCATCCAGCCGTGTAATCAACACAATCATGTTCCTGTTATCCTTGATTCACAATGACTATATAATCACTATCTCTCAATAAAGATTATTATCTAGCTTCTAAATATTTTTCCCCTTGTAACTCTGCTAAAACAGCACAGTTACAACATTGGTAGCACAGGTAGGTTCTCCATCCTACCTTATCTTGCACAATTTCACTGGTTGCTTGTACTTGCTGCAGCCAACAAATAATTGATAGAATCATGTCTGGCCTCCCGGTAGACTGGACATTGTACGCATCTGGTGCCAATATACCTGATGGTTTTGCCCTGTACCAGAACACAGTGATCCCACTACCCACCTTCAACACCATGTCTGCACAAGGGCTCTTTCAGGCTCCCTCTTCTATTCTGCGGCCAACCAACAAAAACACCATGCCCGCCTATGTAGCTCAAAGACTGTGGAGCGCTGCCTTGGAACCTTTTACCAGGGCCAACTACAAAAACACTGCCACATGGATCCAGTCTGCCCAGAGCAAGATGGCCCAGATGGAATTCCTGCAGCAATTTTGGATTGCAGAAATCTCCATCTGCCTGACCCATGACGCTAGCACCTGGTGTGACAAGTGGCATAAGGAACACGCCAACAAAAACTGGGATATCTTCAAGCAAGACTTCTTGACAAGATTTGTGCTTAAAGATATGGCGCTCATGATCATACACCAAGTAAAGAACCTAACACAAACAGGCACTGTGAAGGAACTCACCCGCGCCTACAAGGAACTCCAACTTTGTGCACCATCTGACATGTCCTTTGACACCCCAGCCACACACCTCATGTACTACAACGCCCTCAAGTTGCATGTTATGAGGCACGTGAACCTGGACCAAGTGACCAATCTACAAAGGCTGTACCGCAAAGCAGAGCAAACATTCAACGCCCTCCATAAGGCACAAACTGGAAAACAAGAAAGACCCAAGGATTCTCACACAGGAAGGCGCTCCACTCAACCACCCCCTGGAGGCAATTGGGAATAACACCAACCATAAACCCACAAGCTCAAACAGACATGGGAATGGAAACAATGACCAGTCAAATTTTACTCATTTCTGTATCACTGCCACGCAAGGCAATCAAGATAAGGGGAAAGCCTGGGGAGAGCATTAAGCAAGCCAAGCTCTCTCTAAACAACTCCCAACTTGCCCAATGATGAGTAACAACCCAAGGATGTGCACTAATGTCTAATGATCCAAGTACCCTTGGAGGACCTGGTACTGTACACCATTATCAGACATCCCAATAAAACTGATGTCATATCCTTTCTGTTTTTGAAGTTACACAGGCTCAGCACTCTTGGATTTGGGTGCAGATTGAACCCTAGTCAACAGCAGCTTCATAGATTAATTCAAGCTAACCACTAATACTTTGCAGATTAAAAACGTGGTCCTAGCTGATGAACACCACATTTCTGTGACAAGGGAAACCACCCCCTTCTTTGTCATGCTTGAGAACCTCCACTCCACCATCCAAGGTCCTATCATTGACTTTCCAAGTTTTGACATTGTACTGGGGTTAGACTGTTTACAAAAGAACAACCCTTAAGTAGACTGGGCAACCTCAGTCTTGACCATCAAGCGTGAAGGTGTCAACCCCCAGATCTACCCTGACTCAGTGGACCAACTTCTATGCAACCATGTCTTTGTGCACATCACAGAGACCCTGGACAAAAAGGAAGACCTGAAGTCAATTGACTGGGACTCCTGCCAGTACAAGATCATACACTTCAAAGATCACCAGGATACCTCCACGCCTCAGGATCACAAAATTATGGCCTGCCATCTAGAAATCTTCAAGGAAGCGCTAACCAGGCTGCCCCCTGAGAAACACATCCATCACTCCATCCAAATCAAAGAAGCTGTCCCCAAAGCACGCCCTATCTACAGGCTGACTCCAAACAAAGATGACGCCCTACACACCAATCTCAAGGAGGCGTTAGAGAAAGGACTTATCTGCCCCTTGCAGTCTCCTTTTGGCGCTGTTGTGTTCTTTGTGGCCAAGAAAGATGGCACCTTACATCTAGTCACAGACTACTGAGCTCTAAACAAAGTTACCATCAAGAATTGCTATCCACTACCACTGATTGACGACCTCTTTGATGCCTTGGGAGGAGCCACAGTCTTCTCCAATATTGATCTGATTGCAGGCTATAATCAGATTTATATTAAGGAGTAAGACATCCCCAAAGCATCCTTCTGCACTAAACACAGCCCATATAAATGTGTGGTGCTCAACTTTGGTATGACAAACGCCCCTTCCACTTTTGTGACCTTCATGAACAAAGTATTTGCGCCAAACATAGGCAAGCATGCCCTAGTCTACCTAGACAACATCATTGTCTACAGCCACTTGGTGGAACAGCACCACAAGGACCTAGAGGCAGTCTTTGCTACCCTGGCACAACACAAACTGTTGACCAAGCCCTCCAAGTGCCAGTTCTTCCGCAAGCAATTACCCTTCCTGGGACACATAGTCTCAAAGGACGGCATCAAACACAACAGTCAAAAGATACAGGCCATATGCAAGATGCCACCACCCAATGATAAGTTGGAACTTTGCATCTTCTTGGGGATGGTGGCCTATGTACGCCGCTTCATACGTGACTGTGGCATTTTGACTACCCCCTTATCTGCCATAACAGGCACCAAATCCAAGTTTGTGTGGACCCCCTGACATGACCTCTGTTTTAGACACCTCAAGGAGAAGCTCACAACAGTGCCCATTCTGCAATACCCCAAATGTTACAGGGAATATCAAATGGAAACCAACGCCTCAGATGCATCCATTGGAGGAGTCCTAAAAATCAAAAATAGTTATGGTGACTTCCTGCCCTTAGTCTATGAATCACAAAAGTTGACAGATGGCAAGTGCCAATACCTTATCCACAACAAGGAACTGCTGGCCATTGTGAACTGTCTAGTCAAATGGCGTTGTTATCTGGAACGGCAGGAAGAGGTCACAGCATTAACTGACCACAAGTTGCTCATATATTTCAAAACCCAAGCAAATTTATCTCACCACCAAGCCCGCTGGATGGAGCTTTTGGAGAGGTTCAATAAGCTTATAAAGTATAAACCTGGTCCCGAGCTTGCCATGGCAGACGCCCTCTCACGCCTATATGTCTGTGCCACAAGAGGGGGAAATGGGCTCAACCCAGACTGGCCTCTCTTGGTACTAAAAACAAAGGACAAGGGTTTCACCCTGGTACAACCAATATAACAAAGGAAATAGTTATCAAAAACAAACACCTATTTGCTGAACTGTACAGGACCCTGCACAGAAAAATGTCTGACAGTACTACCATTCCCTATATCCCCGCACACCAGCAAGTAGACACTATCCTACGCTATCACAGAGACCTCGTACATACCAAGAGTCAAAACCTATATGAGTTCCTTAAGCACAAGGCCTGGTGGCCAACCTTTTATTGTGACGTTCAGGAAGTCCTAGATCAATGTGAGGTATGCAAAAAGTTTTCCAAAAGCAAAACCCTGCCAAAGTCAGTACTCCCCATCTGCACACAACTACCCTTCAAGGTATGGGCTCTTGACGTCATTAGCCCTATTCCATGGAAGCACAATGATAAGAAATACATCATCACCGCCATATACTTTGCTACAAGATGGCCAGTAGCCCATGCAGTAAGGGCGCACACTGGCAATGATGTACAACAATTTATTAGAAAAGAGATAATCAGCAAGTTTGGAAAGCCAGAACTCCTGATAACCAATGGAGGGAAAAAATGACCTCCAAAAACACCAACATATACCTTGCTAAAAATGGGATCAAACACACTGTGACAACACCATACCACCCACAGGTCAATGGATGTGTAGAGCGGCTTAGAGATAGCCTCATGCAAGCCTTAGCCAAACTCACCGCTGGGAGACCTGAAGACTGGTATAAGCAGCTATTAACTGCACTACTTGTATGCCAAACCCAAGTGAAAAGATCCACTGGAAAGAGCCCCTTTGAGTTGGTATACAGCATACAGCCAAATATAATCCAAGCATTAACAGTACTCAAACTGGAAATCCCAAGTAAAGTCCCCCTGCTCTCATACCCTCAAGTCATAGAGGCCAACAGCAAGCAAACAGAAAAGGAAAATGAACGTCTGCATAAACCTTTGTCCCCATCCAAGATAAACATGAAGATGGGGACAAAGTTTGGGTTATGAATGTTGATGAAAGCAAACTGCAACCCAAGAAAGTAGGACCAGCAATCATTATAAAGGTAAATGACAATAACACTTACCTTATGCAAGGACTTGGGAAGCGCAAACAAGGCAAGACCCTACATCATAATTGCCTAAGACCCTGCAAAGCAAGACAAAAACAACACAAAACTGCCCTGCCTGCCACAGAACAACAATTAGTCCAGTATGAAGCCTGGGCTCCTGAAAACCTCCCTGACAACCTACCCCCAGAGGAGACCAACCTTCAGTTGGGGGGTGTCAAAACAGAAGGCTCAACCCACCAGCAAGGTTCCAAACAAGCGGGTTTGTGACCTGTAATCCAACTACCTGGCCATTACAAGTCAGACTAGGAAGTCAATTTGAATTACCAAATCCAACAACATGAACATATGATGATCTTTTATGGTGGATACCTTATTTTGGCGCTTGACTCATTACCAGGATCAAACCACCCCCTTCACCATCCAGCCGTGTGATCAACAAAATCATGTTCCTGTTATCCTTGATTCATAATGACTATATAATCACTATCTCTCAATAAAGATTATTATCCTTCTTCTAAATATTTTTCCCCTTGTAACTCTGCAAAAACAGCACAGTTACAACACTTTCAAACTAAAGTCACCACTGAATTTACCAATCAGAAGTTGCTTCAAATCTTCCCAGGTCTCAATGGTGGGCAGATCTGGCACTATTGCCTCTTGACTGGTTAAGTTGCAGACAGGTTAGAATGTGTTCCTTCTTGACCTCATACAAGGCTCTTCTCATGGCAGTTTTTTTAGATAGTTGGGAAAGCTGCAATGGTCAAGGTTTTGGGGTCAAAGACATGCTTAAAGGTAGGCTTGAAGTTTGCTTCTGGAGTCAGGCCAAAATTGTTGCTATTGAGTACATTTATATGTGAGGAGAATTCTGCTTTGGATTTGGTGGGGCGCTGTCTGGCCCACAGCTGTCAAACACTTTCCTCAGGAGTAGTTAGGGTCTCAGCATAGTGGACACCTGTATTAGTAGCTAGAGTGGTCTGCTGCTCAGTAACATCTAGGTGTTGTCCCTGTGCATTTACTACCGTGGAAAGTTCAGCCAGTCAAGAGGTAAGATACAGACCCGCTAAAAAGCAAGGAGAAAACTTGTCATTCACTAAATCAATTAACTCACTCATTTCCTGTACGTCTTTATCATGCTCAGGGTAGTCTTGTTTCAAATGGTCCACCTCATTAGCTAGAGCTATCAACTCTCTAGCACAATGAATGTGGGGGGCTCCTAACAAGCCAGGGCAACAGCCATCTTCACCAACAGCCCCAGTTGGACTAACAACAGACGCCAACATCTCATGCAAGGTTGCAACCTCATTGTAAGTAAGCAACCTGAGTTGTCAGAGCAAGCACTTGAGGATCAGGCTGAGGGGCTTTGGTAGGGCAATCCTGACTGCAGTTGGACGCTCTTAACTCTCAAATGGCATCCCATAGTCTCTGTTCTCTATCTGCCAACTCATTGGATGGAGGAGAAGGCAGGGCATCTGGTTTGGGTGTAGACAATTTATTCACTTGAGTCTGGAGTTTGGCAATGGTCTTGGTAGTAGCAGCCCTTTCTTAATCAAATTCTTAGCCAAGTTTGTGGAGGCCTTTAGAAGCAAGGGCTGCTACTTGCTGTAATTGGTCAAAGGAGTAAGCACTGAACTTGTTGAGTTGCTGCACAAGTTGTTCAAAATCAGTGAGATAGGCATTTAGAGTGGAATCTACTTGGGTGCGCCAGGGCTGTTCCAACTGGTGAAACTCATGTAGACACTCTCTGACATACTTGGGGATGGACTGGCGCATTTGTTCAATGGAATTGACCAAGCAAGATTGGGAGGTGACAGATTGAAGTGATTGTCTGATACTAAGGAAAACAGGGAGTGGATCTACTGTTGATAGGCTGCAAACTGATCCCAGTGATGAGTGACGGCGGCTTGTAGAGAAGAAATCTCCTGAACGTAGAGCCCTAATACCATTTGATGATGGGTTAAGGCAGTTTGTACAAAAGATGAAAATAAGTGTTCAGATGAGCCAGCTGCTGAGAGGAGATTCTGTGGAACTTGTGAAGCTACAATCAATTTGTAGTATTCTGCTCAATTGAACTGAAGCTGGAGGTGAGGGATGGCCCCATCATGGGATATCCCAAGGGCTACTGCCATGACTTGTTCCAAGTCAGGGGTAACTAAAGGATAAGTCACTAGACAGGGACCACTCCCAAGGTTCAGTACAGTAGGGACAATAGGCAGGTTGACAATTTCTTCTTCAATAAGAGGACTGGTGATTTCAAGCAAAGTTGGCTCATGTATGAGAGGTGGCAAAGGTCCTGAAAACGTTGTTGCAAAAGGGATAACCAAGGGGCTTACAGCCCCTGTAGTGAGCACCATTTTTGTTGTGATCTGAGGCGCGGCACAGAGTCACAACAGAAAACCCTAATCTTAGGATTGGATTCATACTAAGTCTTGGTTAGAATGGCAGGGAAGGCTATGCTATTACCTTGTGGCCCTGAGTGAATAATACCTGCTAGACATGGCTAGAGAGGCGCTAAAGTACGTGGAGACACAAAGACAAAAATGTGAATAGGAGTTAAATTTTATCGGATATAAAGAATGGGATTATATACTGTGTAGCTTTACCACAAAACAGTACATGGACGGTAGGATCACTTGCCACAAGCATGAGTGGGGCAAGTGAGTTGCGCAGAATCAGGAAACCAAACAATTGAATTTCCCAATTTGGAGCCAGCCTCATTTTGAGGGCAAAAGCAAAAGAGAGGTATTTGTCCTCAAAATAACCCATCAAAGGCTAAATTGAAACATGATGAATGGCAGCATTCACAACACCAAGTATCTCCCAGAGCAAGAAAACCCCCTTTCAACTAACAAATGGTCCAGGATTTGAGAGGCACTTAAGCCTCAAATCCCTGGCTTTGATTTTACTAACAAATTTGGGCCTCTCAGCTATCAAGAAATGGTACATCAGGAGTGCAATTGTTTGATCATGCAATTGGGCGCTCAATCACTTGCAGGATCTATAAATAACTGTGGCACCTTGGCATGCTGCAGTTCAAGAAAGGTCCATGTTATACCAACCAATAAGCACCCATTCCCTGGTCCAAGTACGCAAATTCTAGTGAAAATTGTAAGTTTAACTGCAATTGATGCCATCAGTTTTCTGTGGGCACTAAAAGCCTCAAAATTATCAGTAAGTATAAGTAGTGAGGAGGAGAAGCCCTCCTCACTGTTGACATCTTAAAATAAAACAACTTTATACTCATGATTCCTTATTTTCTTGCAAGATCTTTCTACTTTTGCACCAATATAACTATTATGTTTGCATTAATTTGTATCTCCACTACACTTTACAACCTCACACATCTGCTCCTCCTGACCACCAAGAGTGATAATTTTGCCCTCCATGCTGGAGATTCCTCCTACTTCCCCTGCTAACTGTGCCTCTTGCCCAGGACTTTAGTAAGTTGATTTCTGTCTATATCACAGTATTGGGGCTAGACAACCAGGTTGTGCCCCATACTGGAAGTTGGCGCCCCTGGCTACTGCAGTTAACTACCTGGTCTGTATTGCGCCTATTGTGTACATGGCCTTCCAGGCCCAGCCTGCCTCCCCTGAGGGAGTCCAGTCAGACTCTGGTATGAGCTGTGAAAATTATGGCTCAGGGGGGAGTTTATAAACTGCTCTCCAAAGTTTTGGTTTGATCTTATTGCTGCCAGTGAAAACTTCACTTCCTTGTCCAACTTTCTAACAGATCCATCTATCATAGCATATTTTGAACCATTTGGGTGTCTGGCTGGTTGACTGATAAATGACACAGGGTATTGTTATCTCTTTCTGATCCAGAAAATTTTGGGAGAGAAAAGTATTAGCTCTGTGGTACCCTCAATTGAAGCAGCTAAGGCACATTCCTTGCCCATCACTAAGTACAAGCCTCTAGCTATCCCTGGGGGGTTGCTGCTTTCTGTCTCAAACAAAGCTTTCTCTCTGTGCAGCCAACTATTAGCAAATGTTTCACTACTACGGCAGGCGCAGAAGAATATTATACCTTTCTATACAGAGTTAATCTAGTTATGAAAATGGCTACACATGGCCTTATCTAGAACATTTCCATTCCCTATTTGGATTACCTCCATCAGTGTCACCCCCTAAGCAATGTTTTTCCCAGTAAGGAGAAAGATCACATAATAAACCATCTAAAGCATCTGTATCTAAATCCAACAAGTACAAAAAAGCTGGAGCAGTTGTAGAGGAGCTTCTAAAAACCATGCTAAAGGTTTATAATCAGAGACAAAAGGTTGTATTGTTGAACTAAACCTAGACAGATTATATAAAGTAAAGTGCTGAACAAAGATCTGTCTGTGGCCAATGGAATGCCAACATTATGATACTCATTGTGTGTGTACCTTGACATATAAGTATTAAAATTCTCTTTAAAAGACATAAATGGCGGCAACAATCCAAAAGCCTGCTGTCTGACCAAACCCATGGCAGAAAGCTAGTTTGAAGTAAGATTTTAAAGTAGTAGAGATTGGCAGAGTTTTTTATTTCTAATTTGTAAAAGAAAAACTGAAAAAGCTCTAAACTAGATTTAGCTGCTTTCAAAAAATCTGTAGTTAGATTTCAAAGATTGATTTGAACTGAAAAAATGAAATGAAGATCAATTTGGGGTGAAACCAACTTGTAATTTCAGCTTAAAGCTTACTCTTCTTGGTAGCTTTATTTATATTAGAGGTGAAGATCATGTGGGGAAGACCGCCAAGAAAATCCAGGCTGTTAGAGATGGGGAGGTTTTGTAGATACATGAGTAAAAAAGATATAGTAGGAGTTCTGGCTCTAAACAGAACCCAAAGATCTGCAGCCGCAGTGGGGGGAAGCAGGAGATTACATCAACAAAGTAAGAAAAAATCTACTTATTTTTTAAGTAGAACTTGTATAGGACTTAAAATGGAACTGCAAAAAAACTGAAAATCAAAAAGGACAAAAAATATGGTAAAAAATTTAAAGTTTACTTAATAGTCAATATTCCTTAAAAATAAAGAATTTAAAAGTTATATTAAAGTTTAACAAGCCTACCCTTTGGGGCAAGGAATGACATCCCTAGCAGTTCATTGGCTCACTACCCTGGTATAAGAACCCCACTAATTATAATAAATATTTCTCTTATTCCAAATCCCTTTTCTACCCCTGTTCTGGATAGTTGCTGCTCCCTACCCCAAACACTGGACAAAGTTCAGCAGTAATGTTTATCTCATAGCTATTTTTTTATGAGCCCTGGTCTTCATACATTAAATTTTATCCCTATAGAGCTGAGCAAGAGGGGGGAGCACTGATCTTTGATGCATCTAATCAGCAATGCATGGTGCAACTGTTATCAGCCAACTTGTTTACATCATCTACTTATTAAGATGTCAAGTCTATACATTTTGAAGGATATAAAAAGATACAGAAAGAATTAAAGGAAACAGTGATACCTTATTTGATTTAGGAGAGGGTGGTATATGGTACCATGGCAGTGTTGCAACCAAGTTTCCAGCCTTGCCTGCTAACGTATTGTACAATACACAGGGGGTTCTTGATGAGCCGCCCCCTGACGTATCTAACGTTATGGATTAATCTGATGGCAATATTGAATGGCAGGTACTTCATCCTAATTAGGAGCGCTACCAATTTGATCTTCTGATCCCCGCACAAGTTATTCCTTGGCTCCAAACCTTACATGGAACTTCCTACTATGCCACCCCCTTGTGGCCTTGTGGCTTTCCCCATATAGTATATTAATCACAATATTCCACAATAAACAATACCTTATTCTCATTATTCTGTCCTTTCTATTGAACTGTTGTCTTCCCCAATTCCAAATACTAAATCCTCATTGGTTCAGTTGCAACAGCAGGCTGCATACTGTCCATGTAGGCCATGACAGCCACAGGGCTTGTCCAAGTATTGTACCTTGTAGGGCTCAAAGTTTCTGATCCCTGTACAGTGTTGCAGTGTGGCAATAGTGCCACCAACCATCCTGCAACCAACCCTTTTCTTTGGGACAATTTCCTGGGAGGGGTTAGTTGTAGATGTTGCAGCACTAGCCATCATGCAACCTTGTTTTCTTGAGCTATTTATTTCTCAATCTACTCAACATAACCTAACATCTCTATATCAATTCAATAAGATTGTTAAACTTTGGTGCAGCAACACAATGTTTAGATTGTGATAGAAATACTCTAGCCTTGCCAGTCATAGCTAGGCTGTCCTGGTTGAGTTGGTATATTAGGATTGACCTTGCTAGATCAGCTGGAGTATGATTATAGCCTATATACAAGGTTACTATGATGCAGGGCTTTAATCCTTTATATTTTCCAATGTAGCAACTAAGCAGAGACAGAAAATCAAGTGTAAATATGCAAAGGTGTCTTCATTGAGCTCTAGGAAGGGAGGTATATGATATCAGGAGTTCATGTCAATGCAGAGGTGTTATTTAACCTGCACAAGATCTGCTTGTTTAGGGCCAGCCAATAAAGTGGCCCTGGGCTTGTTAGTGTGCCTTTATATTGTAGTGCAAGTTTCTGACAGGTTTTTTATATTTTCAAGTACTTTGGGCTGTAAACCTTTCCTAGTACCAAGCCAATTGTCTTTCCAATGGGATTACATCATTCATGCAAGATACAGCCTGTATAACAGTTGTTAAAACTTGGTGTACGCCAGAAGCTTCAAAAGAATTGTCAGTAGAGAGGGGCACACGCTCCCAAGATATCAATGGATGTGAAGATTTCATAGGTATGGACACAATATTAATTTTGATATAATGTACGTTTATTTGATCCTATACTAGTAGGATCAATGATTATAGATCCCCTTGATGCCTACTACTGTAATACCTAAGTATTGAGGGTAAAACTATAGTAACATAAGAGGGCAATTAAGGCATCTACAAGCCATTCAAGTTGTAGACAGTTAGATAGAAGTTCATTGCCTGACAGAAGGCTTTGGCAAGGATGTTGCATTTTCTAAGGCTGCTGGCAAGGTACAGTAGCGTACCCAAGGGGATCTAATATTTGCCAAGTTGGGAGTTGGGCAAGATGCCACCAGAGGTATCCACAGGTTTGAATTCATTGAGTTGAGTTGAGTTGTGTTGGCTCATGGTATTATATCTCTTTGGGTCCTTGTGCTTCAGAGCCAAACTGAGCATGTGCTGTCTGATTGCCCCCTATCCTAAGGTAAGCTATCAAGACAGCTGTGAAGATGGTATAGTTCATCTTCTGACTTGGGGAGGGGTAATAGGTTAAGTAAGATTACTTGCTTAGCCTGGGTAAAGGATTGATTGATATGATAATATTGAGGAGGATATTCACTCAATGATTTCACAAACTATCATTGAGGGTTTTGTCTTTATTTATACTAGTGGACCTGCAAGGCATGATTATTAGAAGGCATGGCATTGGGGAACCAAGAGTTTGAGTTGCATCAGTTATCCCTGTTTTTGGATTGGCTTGAGTGGCTGGCAATTGAGTTGATCTGGCTGGATACCAGTTTGCATTGGCATAATGCAAGTTGGGCCTTCTACTTGCATCCAAATCCATTTACTGAATTTGGTGCATGCTTTTTATTGTTGGAGAGCCTATCAGTTCATTTCTATTTGGTCAGCTCCCAACTTGGGCAGCAGTTCCTCCCAAGTTTGTATTTGGTGGAATTGCCTTCTCTGGTTTCCCAATTCAGCAATTTTCCCATGGATTGGAGGGCAACTGTCAGGCTTTAAGCTGTCTGCATGTAACCTCCTTCATTTTAACAACCCTGAATTTTATTTTGGCTTTATTTTTATACAATTTTTGCTTAAAACTTAAAAATTGAAATCAAATTTAACTTTTTACATCATGAACTAATATTTAAGATAAAAAATTAATAAAAAAGCAATAAAGATACAAAAATATTTTTTGAGAATTGTTAGCATGGAGGATTTTATATGTAGACAGATTAAATGCTGACAGTTACCAAGTGGAGGGGAACTGACCTGCTATTTCAGGAAGCAAGGCATAGATGGAGGCATTGGTTGACTCTGGACAGGGTACTTCCAGGCCAGTGGGTAATGCCCACCTTTCAGGGATCCACTTGATAGGAAACAATTTACCTACCTGATAGACCAAAGCCCCTAAGTTGAGCCCAGCTATTACAGATTCAATAGGTATTGTGATCATGGTGAGATGGCCTAAGTGGCCCAGATAGGCAAATCTTCCCATCATAGAGCTGAAGCAATCTAGCAGGTAGTATCTAACCACATAGGTTAACAGATATAATGAAGCATAGGGTCTAGCCAGTGAAGGTTTGGTTGGAAGAGGAGTGGAGGAACAACCATAGTGGAATTTATGTCCCCAGTGACCAGAGGGGTATTTAAACCACCCATGGGCAAGAGACTCCTTCTGGTGAGCATTGTTTGGGGATGAGTTGTGCCAGTCCATAGTTGGAGTGGGGTTTGCCAAGGCTAGCACCACAGGCAAGAAGAAGGCTAGAAACTATAACAGGAATGAAATTCCTTTCATGGTTTCAAAATAAGAATCAAGAGATAGGTGTGGATAGAGATAGGATAGAAATAATTCTTTATTGTTGGAACAAGTAATATTTGTAAGAATTGCTATCTTAAATACCCCAGAATAGGGGTAGAACCTTTAAGAGGTTCAATAAAGGGAAGGGGATTTGAAATGAAGTCTCAGTAAAATTAAGGCTGAAATGGTCATCTTTACCATTTGAATTTCTACCTGTAACTTAAAAATGGATTATTAATCCTAGAGCCCAGAGGAAACAAGAGGGAGCCACAATGTTGCTCACAATTAAGAAGTGCTCTTGAAGAACATGATCAGATATTAAATGTGGAGCCTGCTTCAAGTATGGAACAAGTGGCTCAGAGAGTGGCAAGGAAAGTAAAAGCAGCCAATCATCTTTCAAGCAGTAAATGATGTGTATAGGCTTATTAACACTTCTGGAGGCAAAACCAAAGCTGGAAACCATTGTATAATGAATTAAATCATTATAAATAGGTAATTTAACTTGAACTATAGTCTTTAAACTACCCGTTGAATTAACTTTAGGGTTCGGGTTTAATCCCTGTCCTGGTCAATGTTTAAATCAGTCAATGATTCCCCACATAATTGGTTATCTTCAGGGAGATTTAAAGAGGTTAAAATAGGTCCCTTATTAATACCAGATAAGTAGTTGTAGTCAGGAAAGAATTCCTTGACACCACCATAGAATGGGTGCTAACTTGATAATATAGGATACAGATTGCCCAAGCAAGACCAGGGCCTGGAGTTGGGCACCATGGTTTCTACCATTCCCGTCAAAGTAATATAGAGTACTTCAAACAGTTGAGTGGATGTGGCCTCAGCGGCAGTGGGGGGTTCCATTGGGTGTTTGGGTTGTGGGGTTAAGGGCGGAGTCATGGGGACAAAGTATGCAGGCAGATAATTGTATTTGCTTTTTAACAATCTTGGTGGCTTCTTGTACCACTTTCCTTTAAGTCCTATGTATTTGGTCTCTCTAGTCCTTGCCAAGGGATCAGAAATGAGGATGGTCTCCAAGTTGTACTCTGAGTAGGCAAAGTTGGGTGGGCATTTGGTAAAATGCACAGGTCCAAAGGGGGCTCCAGGGGGACGGTATAGTGCCTGAGGAGGGTCAGCAGGTTGATCTCTGGAGGGGATGATTGCCTGATGGTCTACTTGGCTGGATTTAAGATGGAAGATCACTAAGACTAGATAAGGTAAGACTTGTTCAAACCAAAGGTTCATAAAACTTTATTATTGAAAATGGTGCAACATCTTCAATTACTCCTTCTCAGGGAATTAACACCCCAAGTAGATCACCAAATGGCTCATCAAATGGTTCACCAACCAGCCAGTAAACTGGTGGCACCATTATCAGTCAAACATCTATTACAGGGATCACCTAATCCAGATCCTAAATGGAACACAACTTGAACAAGCCTTGTGACCTAAGAGGAACATTACTCAGATAAGCCCCATGACCCTTATGGCATACATGGACAATATGTGGCTTGTCATGATACTATATATTATTCTATATTCATATCCAATAAATTATCATTCTCTTCTTAAATCTTCCCCTTATCTTGTTTATTATACTTCCCAGAAGTATACTGTAAAT